>JAQFVV010013503.1:0-110078 GCA_028023455.1 Epiperipatus broadwayi | reverse complement strand
ACCAACTACTTTTTGTAAAAAATAGTACCAATGGAATTTCATTGGACATAGTGATTGGGTATGTGAAAAAATACCGAGTCTTCTCCATTTGACTATATTTTTTAAATAATATAAAAATTAATAGTAATTCTAATTATTTAAATTTATATAACTTTTAATTCTTGAAATCATATTTTTGTGCTGTATTTATTTTTTGGATAATTGTGAATTTTCTTCCAACAACTTGCACCCCCGTGTTGATTTTAACATTAAAACTATAGCATTTGACTTCAAAGTATGCATATTTAGTACATCCAGTATGATTATCTAGACCAGTGGTCTTCAACCTTTTCACACCTGCGACTGGTAAAAATAAGGATAAGTTTCCGTGGACCAGCAAAAATAAGAATAAGATTAATAGTTAAAAAAAGATTGTAAAACAAAAACGTATATACCTGGGTCTCATTTTACGCGATAGATAGGTTCCTCAGAAAACATGCACAAATAAAATCACGCAAAAATAGACGTAACTTACATTGAAAAAGGGGGGATGCGGTCTGTGGTTTTTCAAAATTCGCATAAAAGCAAAGCATCAATGTAAAATTACTTTAAAATTCACGCAAAAAAAAAGTAAGAAAATAAAATATGACTAATAAAAATTTTCAAATTTGAAAAAAATTGATACAAGACAAACTTTTTTTAACTATAATATTTAATTTTATTCAAAATAATATGTTTTTATGCATAATTTACAGTACAGTAATTTACATTTTTTATACACGTTTTAATTATTATGATTTTCTGGGGACAATGTAATTAGTAATTAATCTTTGAGACGATGAATTTATTAATTGTTTATGAAGCTTGCGATATCCAGACATATAACCAACCATTTAGCTCTCATTGGAATTTAAGAACACATTAATGATTAGTGTCATTAATAAGAAAATAATAATTGATTTAGATAAATATTGCTTAAATAATTGATTATGTTCTTTTTTAAAAAGCAAAAACAGAATGTGATTTAAAATGCAAAATTAACACGCACAATGTTTGAACAAATTTACATTATAATCTTGTAAAATTTAATATGTGTATACATAAAATGTGGAAATCATGATTTTAATTTCAATATTGCATAAAATCTTACTATTATAAAGCACTGAAAATATTGAAATTGCTAAGATGAAAGTTGAATTCCAATAATGTGCTATTACTTTCAATATAACGTAAGTGCACGAAATCTATTATTTAACGTAATAGCACATTATCGGAAATCGACTTCCGGTGAAACACAAATGGCGTAACTTCAAAATCGTGTTAAATAAGTCCGCATAAAAAGAGATCCAGGTGTATATGGATTTATAATATATAATTTTACCTGATGACATCAAGATATTTTAAATTCCTTTATCAATTAATACTATTGACAATTATATCGGAATATTTTTTTATGATATAATTCCAAATACGAAATAATGGAGTAAAATATGTTACAGGTCTGACAGGTAATTGTAAATTTCTACCGATGATAATAAAAGGTTTGCACAAGATGTAAATCCATTATTTAATTGCTCCCATCTTTCTTTGATTCGGGAAAGTAAGCCTATTTATCAAAGTCTTCGGAGTAAAATTAACATTTTTTTAATAATAAAATATTTAATACATTTTTAAAAAATGAGTTTATTTTATCCCAAAAAGGAAGTGATAAAATTAATTAACCGTTTAAAGTAACTATTGTATATATATATCACAGACATAAAACATGATATTAATAATTTCCAATTGGCTCTTAACTCTCATTGGAAGTGATAAAAAAAATTTGAAGAAAGCAACAAGTTCTGATTGGCTGGAATTAATAATATTTAGAGATACAAAAATGAAACATTTACTTTCGTTTTAGGAGAATATAATCAGTAAGCAGTTGTCACTTAACCTCAATTACAAAAATTTAATTGCTGTACTTTAAACTCAAACCGACAATGGAGTCAGAGGTTTACCAACATATTTAAATACCCAATGCAGGGAAGCTATTGTGGATGTAGATATCAAACAAATGGCTAAAGATTATCAATTGAGAAATAGGAAAGATCCTGTTATTGTAGTAGACGGCAATGCTTGGGTTCGAAAACTTTATGGTTCTGAATTAGGTTGGATTTACGGAGGCCAATGGTGTGAATATATTGAAAATTTACAGAAATTTGTGCATGCTTTTGAAAAAGTTAATGTCAAGCTTGTGTTTATTTTTGATGGCTGTGTAGCTGGTGACAAAAGGAAAGTATGGATTTCATGAAACTAGAAGACTTACTGCTTGTTAAGAGAATCTTTGATATTGTTAAAAATACTGGGAAGGAACCAAGTGCTGAAAATTTTATGATTCCTACTTTATTGTATACCTTAACTCCCTTTGCTTTGAAATATAAGTGTGGTTCACAAGTTCATTTCTCATTAGAAGATGCTGATAAAGTTATTTTCGAATTTGCAGAAACAAATCAATGTTTAGCGATATTAAGCCAAGACACCGATTTTCTAATATATAATACAGTCCATTATTTAAGCATAAAGGAATTAAATATTGATACTTTAAAGACTTTTAAGTATGATAGAAATATTTTAACACAATCGCTTGGATTAAAAGTTCATCATTTATCTATTTTTGCTAGTTTGGTAGGCAATGATATCATTTCTAGTTCAGATTTAGAGTCATTTCATTACTGGCTGATAAACCAGGAATATCGTACAGCAAGCATAGGGACCACAGTTATTTTATCTGTTGCACATTTAATAAATCAGACTGTAGGTAATCGTGAATTGATGGATGTAATTTCTACAATTGCAGAATTTGTATTTAAACATAAAGATAAAGAGCAAATGTTATGAGCAACTGTAAACAGTTACTGTAAGAATGATTTACCTTTATCAGTTGATTCAACTAATACTACATCAGAAATTCTTAAGTTAGCTTATGATAGACATATTAACTGTGACAATCAGTTAATCTTCTACAACATTTTAAAAGATTTTGAATATTATTCCAGTATATATATGGAGCATGATGGTCGTCAGGATATTCCATCTGTTTATGCTATTATGAAACCTGTTTGACAAAGATTATACGGACTCATGTTAGGTGTGAAGAAGCAGTCGGGTAATCAAACAATGGGTCAGCTTAGCTATAATGAACCTTATAACAAGCAACTACTTCATAGTAAATTTGACCAGATTCTAATGCCATTGAACTCTCGATCTTATAGAAGCAATAACACCCAAGCTTCAGATTTAGAAGTGGGAATCAATGCGGTGAAAGAATGGTGTGTGGGTCCAGATAATCCTGAGGTCATACCAAATATTGTCCCTGCATTACCGATAACATTAAAACGTGTGATTCTTGATGTAAATTATTTATTGTCACCAATTTGCGAAGTTAGTGTACGTTGGCGAGCAGTTTTGGCTTGTGTTTATTGCAGTGACATTTCTTTGAATGCATTCAACAGATTAAGACCAAGTACGTGCTTCCTGTTCTCCTTTTACATTATCTGTGTACCAGGCATTCCACATCATTGCTTTTGGATTATGAAATTAATGCATTTCTCAGTCACTTTCTCACATTACCAACTGCATCTGAAATAAAACGTCTTCATGTTGGATACGTAGATTGCAAAGCAGTTAAATTGGCATCTTTCTTTATTGGAGGAATTAGTGTTATCTTATGTCTGCTGGGAGCATGTAATTATCCAATATCTCACAAAGATGCCTTACCCTGGAATTACTTTGATGTGAAGTTTTTCCATCATAAATATCTATTAGCTAAAGGAGGAACTTCAGCCTTGGAGCTTTGCAATAATGATGAGGATGTTTTTGAAGAATTTCATTATCTTAAAATTATGATTTTAAGCAAACCAGCAACAAAATAAACACAAAGAATATTTTAGATGTTTTATGTAATAATAGATGTTTGTTAAATCTAAGTGTTTGAGTATGTTAATACAGCTATACAAATCCCTTAGTCAATTATTCAGTAAAGGTTTACTATAACGGTCTATGGGTGTTTGCCCTCTATTGTTTAAAATTTAAACTAAATTGTTGAGAATCTTACGAGTATGTTATTATATTACAAATAAATTAAAATTTAATCAAATGTAAAAGATAATGATAAAAACATTTACCTTTTTAAGCATGATTATGTCCTATACACACTAGGAAGTTGGAGAAAAAAGCGGTATTGCTGTATCTACTCCAGAGGGCAAATCCATGCAGGTACGATGAAAACAAAGCTCTGCTAGTGCCAGATTGGAATTTCAGCTTACACTTTGCTCTCATCCACATGTTTTCAATATTCTTCGGGGTGCATGAAGTTGTCCTGATGGACGACAACCGAATGCATATACACACCATTGTTGAGACTGCTGATGTTATTGTACGCAGCCCAGACATCTGAAATAATGTACGTACCTGGTAAAATGAACCACTGTATCAGGCCCTCCAGTGTATCAGTCGTCTTGTCTGCAACTTCTGTCAAGAAGCACTTTCTTGATGCTCTCTCTATACCGCCAGAATAGCAGCAACACTCAAAATTTCACCATCAGGTACTAAGCATGTAGCAGACATTTTTTCCAACTATAAAACTGTACACGTGTGCGTGTAATTTGCGCTGTTGAACACATAGGGTGTTTTTTTGCAACATGTGCTATAAATGTAGTTATTTTAAATTCTTAAGTTGTAGACAGTTTAAATTCTTAACTTTCAAACAAATTAAAAGTAATTCTTTTAATTAATGACGTGTAATTAATCCAACATTCAAAAGGTTTTTTTTATTATTATTATCTTTTACATTTGATTAAATTTTAATTTATTTGTAATATAATAACATACACGTACGATTCTCCAGCAATTTAGTTTAAATTTTAAACAATAGAGGGCAAACACCCATAGACCGTTATAGTAAACCTTTACCAATTATTCAGTTATAAATATGTATGCTTCTGTTGTTTATAATGTGCAGTTTTTTTTCCCGTTTGTTTAACATAAATTCCATAGACAATCTCAGTTTAATAATAGTAATATTAAGTGCTATGTATATTCTATATCCATTTTTTATAAACAACCCTGCAGGAAGATATGTCACAGTAATTGCTCATTTTATATATCAGTTACGAATTGAGATGAATGGCAGTCACTAAGGGAAAACTACCACTCTATATTGTTAATGTTCTTTGAAATATATTATTTACATTTTAAAACTAATGTGTACATCTATCTGAGGAAGCTAGATTTTATATGTTCATTCTAGAGAAGCTATAGGGATCCAAATTTGTTTCATTGATTGATTTTAATGAGTATGTTTATCTTTCATGTATGAGTATATTCAATTTTATGTATCACTTAAAAATATGTCATTATGTTGAACAATATAGCTACTATTTTTTTTAAGTCATTTCTTTTATCAATGTTCAGACAAAAAGTTTTAGCAGTTTTAATTATAACATCCATGTGTATTATTGATGTTTTTAAAGCTTTATTTAATGTTTATTGTACTAAAGCCAACATATAATGTCTATTATGATAGTTATCTTCTTAAAATACATAATGTAATGTTTTTTTTTATTATTATTTCTTTGGTATTTAATATTAGCCACATATAACAAATCTGATTGAGGTAGGGTTATCTCTAAATTTATTCTTTTTCTGACATCACCTTTCTAAAATTCATGTATGTAATTAATAAAAATAAAGAAATTGTAAAATATTTTAATAGATGTTTTCTGGATTTATTATTTGTCTGTTCTTAATTTAGTTATAAAAATATAAAGTCAATCTTAATAAATATGTCTCCAGAATCTCTTTGAAATGAGAACAGTAGAATGGATTCATCAACGGTCAGTCAAATAATCGGAATCTAAGAACAGATGTTTCACTTTTTTCATGATTAATACCGATTAACCATTCTTTCTTGCTTATGACTCAATTTACTTTGCATTTCTTTTCTCCTGTAACTTCATTCATATAATTTGGCATTCTTTCATCCTAATTTGCCACTCAACTTTTTTATTCTTCCTCCATCTTGTATGAGTTGATTTTTACTCTATGTAATTATATATATATTCTTATTCATTATTGTGTGAAGAATTAATCTTGATTAGATATATGCCAATTAACAAATGATTTTTTTGTGCTCCAGGAAGTGGGGGGGGGTAATAAACTAATGATAAAAATAAGTTTCAAATATAATAATAAAAATGGTTTTACTTTAGTATACAATCTACCCATTAGAGGGAGATACATAATAATTATCAAAAAAATTTATAAAAAAGTAGTTAGGAAAGAAAAAAATCGTTAAAATTAGGTATTTGAATATGCAAAGTGATAAGAGACCAGAAAAGTGACAGGAATTAAATAAAGCAATTGAAAATGAAGAGCTTGAGGTATTAGCAGTAGTGAAAACACATCTAAGAGAATAAGAAGAACCTCTTTTGGAAGATTTGGTATGGCAGTGTATAAATAGATAAGAGAAAGAAAAAAGGGTGGTGGTATAGGTGTTATAACAAAAAACTATTTAAATACTGTTAAATGTCAAGAACATTTGTGGTTTGAAATAAGGTTGGGAAGACAAGATTGGATGGTGACTACAGTTTATATAGCTACTGAAGATAGTCAAACTATAATGGAGTTGAACAATAGCATATGTGAGTGCCTAGTTGCGGATATACAGATTTTTAAAGAAAATGGTAAGAGAATAATGGTTATAGGATATATTAATGGCCATATTAAAGAAATTGATGATGTAGATAATAAGAATGGACAGCTTTTGAAGAAATTTTGTCAGAGAGTGAATTGGAGCATTGTAAACTTGTCAAATATTTATGAGGGACAATACACATGGTCTAGAAATAATATATCCCACACAATAGATTATGTATTGGTAGAGAAAGAGGGAATGAATAAAGTATGAAAAATTAAGGTGTTTAATAATGAAGAGAGAGTACGTATAGTGATCATAATTTATTTGTAATTGAAATGGTTAATACTGTGATGGAGAATAGAAATAAAAGTAGAAACAATAGTGAAAGATGTAGATGAAGAGTGAATGATAAAAATAATTGGAAGAGTATAAAATACAAGTTGAACAAACCATGGGAAAGTTGGTTGGAAATGAGTATGAAGACTGGTGTGATGAAATAGAAAAAGTAGCAAATAGGGTTTTAGTTGAGAATATTCAGAAGAATAAAAGTAATAAAAAAATGAGAGTTAGTAAAAGTGTAAAAGAGAGGGGGAAAGCATGCAGAGAATATAAGTGTTCTATTAAGAACAAAGAAAGTGAAAAAGATATTAATGCTAAATGGAAAAAGAACTTAGAAAAGAAGAAGTTAGCTAAAATAGATAATTATAGAGAAAGAATGAAACTGAATAGTAAATTATTGGACGATATTAATAAAAGTGGAAGGGATGGGAGTAAAACATTTTGGAATTACATTAAAAGAAGAAATTTAGGGGAGAGAGAGAGATAGTATTACTGGATGAGGATAGAATAGAGTGTAGCTCTAGAGAAGAATTAGAGAATATTGTATAGTTATGTAATAGATATAGAAAAGATGTTAGATGTGAAGGACAGAGATAGAAAATATTAAAACATATAGTAATGGAAATATTAGTACAGAAAATGAACTGAATGAGGCAGGAAAGAAATTGAGAAGTGGTAAGGCAAGAGGTTTAGATGGATGGGCAGCAGAGATGGTAATGAATTTAGGGCATAGGGCAAAAGTAAAGCTATTACCATGTTTAATAAAATGGCACGGAATAGTTTATCCAGGTAGTTGGAGTAATACGAGAGCAAGATTATTATTTAAAGGAAAGGGTAAGGATCATAGAAAGGTAAATAATTATAGACCCATAGTGGTAACATCAGTTTTATATAAAGTTTTTTCATATATGGTGGCTGGAAGAGTTGCAAAATGGATGGAAGCAAATAATGTAGTAGGGGAAATGCAAGGAGGTTTTAGGTCAGGTAGGCATATTGGAGATAGTTTATTTGTAGTTACACAATTTATGGATATGAATAGGAATTCAGGTATACAGTTATATATGAGTTTTATAGATACAGAGAAGGCATGTGATAGAGTGAATAGAAATAGATTATGGATAAGTTTAGCATATCTGGGAATGGATGAAGCTTTAGTGGATGTTATTAAGAAATTATATGAAAATAATTACTATACATATCAATTAGGGGATATAGAATCAGTTAAAAATGAAGTGAGACTAAGGCAATGATGCCCTATGTCACCTATTTTTTGTTGTATTTGAGTGAAATGGAGAGAGCAATAGAAGAGGGATAGAGATACCATTAATAGGTGCCAAGGGAGTATATACATTGTTGGGTCTTTTTTTGTGGATGATGTCTTTTTGTGTGCAGAAAGAAGATATGTAAGTTATGCTGAGGACATGCACAAGGGTGGGTAAAGATATGGGGATTAAATTTAGTGAAAAAATATTAAATATAATACTGGGGAAAGAGAAGACAAAGATATGGATATAAAGTTAAGTGTGGTGAATAGATATAGTTATTTGGGAATTATCTTGAGTAATCAGAAAAATTGCTTGGATGAATGGGAGAAGAAATTGATAAATGAAGCAAAGAAAAGAAAAGGATTGATAAAGAAATTAACAGTGTTTTCATATAATAAATATGATGTAGCTAGAATTATATGGAAGGGAGTGGCAGTAGCAGAGTTAACATATGGCAATGATGTGTTAGTAAAGAGGTATTAGATTACTTAGAAAAAGTACAAAGGGAAGTAGGAAGACATGCATTAGATCCGGAGGTGTGGACAGCAAAGGAGGTAATTCAAGAAGAAATGAGATGGTCAAGTTTTTATGTGAGAGATGCAAAAAGCAAATTGAAAATGTTCGGTAGATTGCAGTTTATGGATGATAAAAGAATAGCCAAAATAGTATTTAATTGGGTTGCAAGTAAAGGGCAGCAACAAGATGGGTGAGAAAGGTAATGCAGTATGCAGAAGATTTGGATAAAAAAAATATGTCAGTATACTTGTACAAAAGGTGAGATTATTGTGTTAGGAGGATTGTTGAGTGTTATAGTGGTAAGGAGTGGGATAAAAGAATAGATGCATTAATAAAGAATAGGGAGATGGAGAATTAGTATGGAGAGTAAAACTAGTTTAAATATATATAGAAATAACCGGAACATTGGGTGTGATTTAATTTATGATAATAGTAAGGATAGTAGTTTATTGTTTAAGGCTCAAATGGGATCTTTAGCAACAAGGGAATATACACGTAAATGGAAAAATGTGGGTGATATAGTCTGCAAGTTGTGTAAGGAAACATAGAAAATATTAGGCATCTGTTAATTGAATGTAAATGCTTGGAAGCAGAAAGGGTACAAATAATGATGTTATAGAAGATTAAATATGAACAAAGTGATTATATAGAAAGTGAGTTATTGGTTTTTATGCTAGGTTTGGGGAAAGATAAGGGGGATTTAGATATGAAGGTCATGGAGTTGACAAAGATTATGTTGTGAAAATTGGATGGAGCAGATTAAGGCAAAACTTAGGGTGGAGAATGGTAATGGAAGGTAAAGTGGCTAACAGGTTTCTCTGGGCATAGTTGCTGAGAGATTCATGACTCCATATAAGAAGTCACAGTGCGTCACTTGACACAGACATGAGAGCTGTCAATATTGCTTAATTTATGAACATATTGTAATAATGGTGCTTGTCTGTGTTGGTTGGATATTAGTTTTTCAAAACGTGAAGCTGGAGTTGTTGATTTGCTTTTATTATTGGAGGTTTCTATGTGTCTTACTTATAATGGTGGTTTTTAGAAGATTAGGGAGAGATGGATGGTAGGTTATATTATTTATTTTTTGATTTGTTCAGTTCATAGTTTGTTTGAAGGAGGAAATTGTTACTGAGAGGGATTGATTGTATCTGAAGTTTGTTGGATGTGTTGAGAGTGGTTGGCTGGAGGATTTTGTGAGTTTGTTTTGATCACTCTGTAGGGTATGTTATAGAAAGGGGGGTTGAATTTTGTTAAATTGAGGTTTTTAGATTTGTTAGTGATTGGAAATATGAAGAATGGTTGTTTAGTATAAGGGCATTGTGCTAAGGATGAAGAGTTGGGGTTTGTAGTTGAGCCTGAAAGCTGTCAATCTGTGAATTATACAATGGTTGCTTTGGACAATTATTGTGGAGATGAGGGATTGAATAATTCTGGTAGGATGGCTTTGTTTTGAAGGAAGTTAGTTTTATAAGGATTGTTTGAATGTTGACTGCTCTGATAGATTTGTTGAAGGTATTTTGTTTGATAGTAATAGTGTTTGTGATAAGGTGGGGGATAGGAAAAGGTAGGTTTTGTTTCTTTGCCATTTTGCATGTGGGAATGATATTTTTTGATGTGGAATTGTTTGGGGAAGAATTACTTTGAATAATTTTGTTGATAATATGAAGTTTTTGATTAAAGTACTGCTTATTCATGGAGTGGTACCTATTATTCCTTGTATTTGTGGGAAGGTATATGTGGATCAGTTTTGGACTAGAGTGAGGCGATGGGGTTGGAAATAGGTATCTTGGTCCTGCTTTGTATATTCATAAAGAGTATTTAGGGCACTTGATTTTGATGAGGTTGGAATTTTCTTTGAGGTCAGTGGAGGGAAAAATTAAGGAATCTCTATTATTGAAGATGTATGATTCTGAAGCAGTTTACTTGTTTCAGATATTTTAGTATTAGAGGTGAGTGGTATGTGAGTAGAGTTGTAGATGGTGTTTGATTTGAATGTGTTGTTATTTTGTAATTTTTTATGCTTGAGAGGCTTCCTTATAGCAGAGAAATTGTTGATTGTGTTTTGGAATTTACATTTTTGGCTAGATTGTTTGAGCTGTGAATTTACGATAATTTTCATTATATATATATATATATATATATAAATTATTAATCAATGTCTGTATTCCAATTATAATAAAATAAATATAATTATTCAAAACAATACAATAATTAATACAGTAAAAAATATTTTAAAATATATATATATATCACAATTTAATAGAAGTACTGTCAACTATCTATGTAGTCGTTATCAACTAGAATCAAATTGTATTACAAAAAACCATTACAAATGTAAACAAAAAGAAATACATCATACATAAATTTTCCCACAATTCATTAATTTTTATATTGGCAGCCTGTCTATTTATCAAATGTTGCTTTTCACTTTTTATTAACATAGCTTCTTTAATTTTGCATTTATTATTTCTTTCAATACACAAAATCTTAACTATATTAAAATCAAAACCATCATTTCTATCATTCTCTTGTTTTGATTTTTGTATTTGTTTATATAACAACAAATGCTCCTTTGATTTTTTCTCCAATGTACATCGAGATTCACCTATATATACCTTTCCACAAACACACAGCCATTTATGTATTGCACAACTTTGATTTAAAATACTACATCTATTTTTTGAATTATTTATCAATCTATTTAAATTAGTAGTAGTATAAAATATGACTCTACATATATTCTTATATATCTGTTTTATAAATTTCACTTATTCATTACAAATAAATGGTATTGATATCCAAGTATATTTCATCAATATCTATACCACTTAAAATATTACTATTATTATTAAACTTAGTAACAATATTATAAATTAATTTATGATCATATCCAATATTTAACAAATCCATAGTAAATATATGTGTTACTTATTTTATCAGAACTATATTTACATAACTTATTATTCCTAAATAAAAATTACTTTAAACTGGATAATTTATGTACTATTGGCACATTGGAATACTAAGGAATATATCCTCTTTTTTCAATATCTTTTATTACCATACAATAATCTAATTTATTTTTATTACAAGTAACTTTAATATCTAAATATTGAATTGTCATTTTTTCTTCAAAAGATTTACTCCATTTTAAATCTTCTAAACTATTTAATTCATTAAATAACAAATTTATGACATCTAAACTTCCACAAACAAAAACATCATCAACATACCTGTAATAAATTTTAATACTTTGGTAATATATATATTATTATTAAGAATTATATCTTCATATTTTGATACTACAAAACTACATATTTGTGAAACTACAGGAAGACCCATAGGCCAACCATCATCCCTTTTATAATAATTTTCATTAAACATAGTGTATATATTTTTATCAATAAAATATAACACATCATTTACAAATTTTACTTTCTTAACATCTTATATAATTTTTATAGATTTTAATCTATCTATTGAACTGTACATCTCATATATATCAAGTGTACAAACACTATCATTTTCATTAATATTAATATTATGAATTTTCTTTACAAAATCAAACGATGAACTAATAGTATATTTTCCAAATCCAATAACATCTTTTAATAATGTTTCTATAAATCTACAAGTTTCATACTAAAATGATCCACCAAAGTCAATCATTAATCTTAAAGATTTTCTTGTTTATGTAGTTTAATATTCGAAAAAATCCTAGGACAAATTGCAGCAGATGGATAGACAATATGTATGAGCATCTATATATTTATTCTTTTTAGCTTTTTTTAAAAAATAGTACATAAATTATCCGGTTTAAAATAATTTTTATTTAGGAATAATAAGTTATGTAAATATAGTTCTGATAAAATAAGTAACATAAATATATTTACTATGGATTTGTTAAATATTGGATATGATCATAAATTATGTAAATATAGTTCTGATAAAATAAGTAACATAAATATATTTACTATGGATTTGTTAAATATTGGATATGATCATAAATTAATTTATAATATTGTTACTAAGTTTAATAATAATAGTAATATTTTAAGTGCTATAGATATTGATAAAATGAAATATACTTGGATATCAATACCCTTTATTTGTAATGAACAAGTGAAATTTATAAAACAGATATATAAAAATATATGTCAAGTCACATTTTATACTACTCCTAATTTAAATAGATTGATAAATAATTCAAAAAATAGATGTAGTATTTTAAATCAAAGTTGTGCAATATATAAATGGCTGTGTGTTTGAGGAAAGGCATATATAGGTAAATCTCTATGTACATAGGAGAAAAGATCAAAGGAGCATTTGTTGTTATATAAACGAGTACAAAAATCAAGACAAGAGAATGTTAGTAATGATGACGTATCACCTTCAGTATTTTTTGATCATAATGTAACATGTAATTATGGTTTTGATTTTAATAAAGTTAAGATTTTGTGTATTGAAAGAAATAATAATAAATGCAAAATTAAAGAAGCTATGTTAATAAAAAGTGAAAAGCAACATTTGATAAATAGACAGACTGCCAATATAAAAATTAATGAATTGTGGGAAAATTGATGTATGTCGTATTTCTTTTTGTTTACATTTGTAACAGTTTTTTTGTAATACAATTTGATTCTAGTTGATAACGACTACATAGATAGTTGAAAGTACTTCTATTAAATTGTGATATATAATTATTTTAAAATATTTTTACTGTATTAATTATTAACTGAAACACAGGCTTATTATATACCTGTGTCTATATATGTAATATAGGGTATATGAGCACAGACTTTCAGATGATTCATCACTCTCCACTCTATCTAATAACACTGATACACTCAAGCACATATATGCTGAAAAGATAAATAATCACCAATATACATATTTCATGCTAAACCAGCAATCATCAGTTGGTCCCGATTATCATCTTCCACAATATATATACTATAAGTGCTCAGATATATATTAAGATAGACAATCCTCATACTTTAATGGACAGTCTCCAATCTACTACACCCTCCAACTCTTCAACTGTCCATCCAATTGAAAATCTGATGATTGCTGGTTTAGCATGAAATACGTATATTGATGATTATTTATCTTTTCAGCATATATGTGCTTGAGTGTATCAGTGTTATTAGATAGAGTGGAGAGTGATGGATCATCTGAAAGTCTTTGCTCATATACCCTATATTACATATATAGACACAGGTATATATAAAGCCTGTGTTTCAGTTATTACATTGTAGAGATGTCTGCCCATCCTTGCATATGTATTTAATGGATTAGGTCCTGTACATGTGGGGTTCAGATTGACTTTAGGTCAACATGGGTGTGACTAGAATCTCAGCCTCAGGGTGGCCTTCGAGCATTCCATCATCAGATTTTCAATTGGATGGACAGTTGAAGAGTTGGAGTGTGTAGTAGATTGGAGCCTGTCCATTAAAGTATGAGGATTGTCTATCTTAATATATATCTGAGCACTTATAGTATATATGTGTGGAAGATGATAATCTGGACCAACTGATGATTGCTGGTTTAGCATGAAATACGTATATTGGTGATTATTTATCTTTTCAGCATATATGTGCTTGAGTGTATCAGTGTTATTAGATAGAGTGGAGAGTGATGGATCATCTGAAAGTCTGTGCTCATATACCCTATATTATATTAATTATTGTATTGTTTTGTATAATTATATATATATATATATATATATTAGGACAAGTTCTATATGGGTTTTCCTTTACTTAATGTATATATGTAACAACTATTGGAGTTAACATTTACAAAACAAATAAAAATAGAAAAATAAATTTAATATTTTCATGGATAAATAATAAAGAGAGACAAAACGGTATTTATCATTTATTAAGATCTTTCACAAATAAGTAATATTTCTTACTAATTACATCTACTGTTTGTGGAAGTAAATATATGACTAATTTCTCTGATATTTTTCCATAAATAAATATAAACTTAAATGCCCTTTCAATCAGGTGTATGGGAGCTTTTAGATACAGTCTGAGGTTTATCATGAATAGATTTACCTGATGTTTTTCCACTAATCATGGTGATGAATTTGAATCTTTACAATAGTTTTTTTGACATATATTTTATCTATGGTAGTAATTGTCTATTATTTTTAGTTTTGTCATAAACAACAACCGTGGTCTCATATTTATCTATATGTCATTGCACTCTATCTGTAAAATTAAGATTGAATATTAAAATCTATTTTATTAATGTAATATGGTCAAGAATGGAACCATTATGGGATAAGGAAATCCATTTTATTATAATAATAAGTTAGCGATATTAATGATGCTAAAAATAAGTTTTGGATACGAACTAAATTTTATAAATCCATATTTGCTCTGTATTGGGATACAAGATATAGTTATTTATATAGATATTTTGTTAATAGTTTAGCATAGGTCTAAATTAAAGTAAAATAATTTTATTATGTTCATCATAGCATTACTGCATAAAGGATGTTTGGTCAGTGGCTTTTTGAAGTATTTACCTTTTTATTTGTCACAATTCACTAATTCATTCATATACACAGAGCATTCAATACCTGCTATTCCTGATATATATATGCCTGATGAGCTTTCAAATAATTATAAATATATACAAATTTATCGGGTTAGGCAGTGTTATGAACTGAAGTTCCAAACTGTAAAGCCTAGTGTGACTCACATACACACACACACACATATATATATATATATATATATCTTGTTCTTAGGATTCTCATTGAGTTAGGAGGAGGAGTGCTCCTGCAGCACAGGTTCCCATCTTACCATGAATTATGCTTTCAGATGGCAAAGCCAATCTTTTGTAACATGTTAACCAATGAACTGCACATCATTAAAGGCAGTCTCATGCTCATCATGATTATCCTCTTTATCATGTTTGCACCTATGTTGTATAGCCATGATCTCAGTGCCACATCTATTTTTACTAGTATATGAGAAGGCCCTAATAATAAATTAAATAAAGAAAATAGTTAATGCTAACCCATAATCCATTGATCATTGTCTACAATTAATCCATAGATAGAAAAAATAAGCACACCTTTTTTTACAAATATAACTATCACTGTTATCCTAAACCACATTAATGTCAAAGCCAGTAAACAGCCATATATCTCACTCTGTAAACATTTATGCCATACTGTTACAACTATAATTCTCTTATTTATAAATATTGTTCAATAGAATTTATGTATTGTCATCTCATTATTGCTAGTCAGAATCTTAGATTGTAATGTGTGAATTAGATAATATAGTCTCTGCTTATCCCTAATCTATGTTGGTCTCTAATATAAAGAATGAGAAGCTATGTTATCTTTAAGGGTTGTAATTATATAATAAAGACTAGGGAGTCCAGGCAGGGATTTAAACTAGGATCATAGACATAGCAATACCACTACGCATTCTACTTAAGATTGTTGCAGGGTCTCGGCTTGTTAGCAAGTTACAGGTTTTATTAAAATATGGCACCCACTGTAATGGTCAACCATGTGCAACTTGCTAACAAGACATATACAAATCAAATGTTCTCAACCAGTATGCATAGTAGGAATGCTACCCCATGATCCTTGTTTAAACCCCTGCCAAGGCTCCCTAATCTTGACTACATAACCTTGAAGTTAACACAGTTTCTCATTCTTTATATAACCCTACATAGATCAGGAATAGGCAGAGACTATATTATCTAATTCCCAAATGATATACTAAGGTTCCGACTAGCAATGGTGAGGTGACAACAAATAAATTATATTAAACACTATTTATTTATAAATAAGACAATTATGGTTGTAATAGTATGGCATAAATATTTACAGAGTGGGATATTAATGCAGTTTAGGATAAGGGTGATAGTTATATTTATAAAAAGGGTGCACTTATTATTTTTATCCATGGATTAATTGTAAACAATGATCACTGAATTATGGATTACCATTAATTATTTTATCTTTATTTAATTTACTATTAGGGCCTTCTCATATATGAGTAAAAACAGATGTGGCACTGAGATTACGGCTATATGACATAGGTGCAAACATAATAAATGGAATAATCATGATGTTTGTGGGACTGCATTTAAGGACGTGCGGTTCATTGGCTATCCTGTCACAAAGCATCGGCTTTGTGATTTGAAAGTGTAATTTATTGTAAGATAGGATCCTGGGCTTTAGAGGTGCTTCTGCTTCTACCCCAAGGTGAATCCTAAGAACAAGATGTAATTGTGAGTCACACCAGGCTTTAGGGTGTAGAATTTTGTTCCATAGTACTGCCTATCCTGATTCATAATTATTTGAGAAAGCTCATTGGGCATATATATCAGGAATAGCAGGCTCTGGACACTCTGTGTATATGAATACATTACTGAATTACGTTAAATAAAAAGAGAATATTTATGATAGCCATTGATGACATCACTATGCAGTAACACTATGACAGATGTAATAAAATTATTTTAATTTAATTTACAACTATACTAAATTATTAATGAAATAACTATATAAATAATTATAGCTCTTATCTCCATTCAATGCAGATATGGATCCATAAAATTAGCTCATATACTAAACTAATTTTAGCATCATTAATATCGCATCTTATTATTATTATTATAAAAGGGGATCTTACTAACCCATAATGGCTGATGTTTTTAATCCAGTCAATACTATATTAATTAATAAACAGCTCTTAATATTTGCTATGAACTTTGCAGATATAGCACAAAGACATATAGATAGATAATAAGATCATGGACTGTTGTTTACTATAAAACTAAAATTACAGAACAACCTAATATTTACTTTTATAGATAAAACATTCTTTGAATAAAATCATATTTCTTGTTTTTTTTATTAAATATGTTTGATAAATTGACACACCTAATACAACATTTAAATGTATAACCAAAATTAAATCACTCATTATCCTTCATTGAGTTTTTCTTAGCAATCATCAAGAAAAGCATCCATTGATTACTCTGTTTGGCACAGTGTGGCACTACTGTATGGAGAGTTTTGCCTTTGTTTAAAAGCATTACTTGTGACTATGGGGAGTGAAAAATGGCTAAACTAACAAAAATCTTTTTTTTTCTTTCTACATCTTACCACCATTTGACTTCGTTCTCAATATCTATGGTCCCCTTGGGATCTCCCAAGAAAAAGCCAGGTGGTGTTTACGCTTTTTATAAATTTAATCTTTTTATTGTTTGATTTTTAATACATGTAAACAAATATATTAAAATAAAATAAGTAAGTTGGACCAGCAAACATTTAAATTATACTAAATCTAGTGCATATACATATAATTTAAATTGCAGTTAATTGGTTAAGATATAGCTTTCATTTCTAATAATATGTAAGATTTGGCCAGCAAATCAATGAATAGAGATTAAGTGCTTGAATTAACAATTAAAGCATATGTCTTCCAAGATACTGTGTATTGAAGATAATATGTGGTTTCGCTCCATCATGATGGCCAGGTTATTGGTGCAATGAGAAAATAGGTAACTCTGGATCAGTATTAACTACTCTGATACCTGGAATACATTGGATGATTATAATTTACTGCTGGAACTATCATCTTGATGATGGCCTTCCCATCTGATGACACAGGAGAATCTGAAGTCAAAGTATTCTTGCATTTTGGCAAGGTACTTCATCATTTTCTTATTTCTCATTATTTTTTATTATATCTTTTTTTGTGTTCTATTCTATTTTCATCCTATATCTCTTCTACTCTCCATTGACAAATGATATCTCCTGTTTATATATTATTTTTGAAGCATATTAAGGAACATATAATTACATGTCACTAGTTCCTTAGTGGATTTTTCATATTTTATATTTGTTTAATTTATTGTCCTTTTATGCAAATGCATTTATTTTTTCATTAGTCCTTGTGTTCATTCCCTTTTGGTTTGTTCTTTATCTCTCTTGTCATATTTTTGCTATTTTTAACATATCAAACTGTAACTATTTTTGTTGATTTTCTTTCTGATATCTAAACAAGGCACCAAATATTATTTTGCTTAACGGATTATTTCCATTACTGAACTCCTCGCAACTGTTTTCATTATTTTTCTCTTAAACTCTTGCACTTTTTAACTTTCCCATCTTTATTTCACACTGTTTCTAACTAAAAACATTATATAAATACACACATCTATGCCTATTAATTATGTGTACGAGTTTTAGGAAATTTAGTGTCTAAAGCAAAATGGCCAGAATTAAAGAAAATGAAGCATTCATATATGCACTTCAAATCTGTACAGTTATACCAAAAAAATGAAAACAAAAAAAACTTACTTGTCTCTTAGCATGGAATAGAATGATTACATTTTTCCCCTGATTGCTACTGTAATTGTGTGTGTGTATAGAATCTTTATGTTTTTCATTGAATGTTTCATCCCTGGTTATAATCATTATCACTGTCTGTCTTTTCTCTGCCAGCAGATTATGATCTATCTTTTATTTTTACTTCTCTAAGGTTGCTCATCCAGGTCATATGTTCAGTGGTGGTAGGGTTTAAGGCTTCTGGCATTAAATGATTTTAATCTAATTGCACCTTCTAGTAGGGAGGCATTATCTCCATATCATTTTAATGGTATATGGGCTATTGTATAAGCAAAACAATTACCCTGATTGATTGCTTAACAGCTTACTTGTTTGATTATTGGCATGATGCTCAATCTCCCTGATTGAAAGGGTGTGGATTTGTCAGTCCCATTCTTCTCCACTCAGCCATTTGTGCTAATTTTATTCTCACCTCAACTTGGTCTTTGTCTGGGTTTAAACTAAATGATCTTGCTTTTCTTCTTTATGAGGTTTGTTTCTTTTTCCTTCATGTGAATTCCGTAATTCACCGTATGGTCCCAGGCTTCACTTTGTGCTGGTTATTGAATTTCCACAAGTTATGTGGGCATTATGGTCTGTGGAAATTAGAAGCAGCAATACATCAGCAATTTCATTGGCAGGGGATATATTCCAGTATCCTTTCCACATTACAAAAGTGCAAAATTTGTGCACAAAATAAACCTCCTAATAAGTCATTACACCCATAGAAATACACCAACAATTTCACTCACAGAGGATATATTCTAATATTTTGTCCATGTTACAAAAGTGCCAAATTTGTGCACAAAATCTCCCAATAGGTCATATGCAGGGATTAAAACACCCAATGTATTGGAAAGTCTGAACAAAATCTTGGCAATAGATCACTACAGGCCCTTACCACCATATAACTGGTTTAGATTCCTGCTGGCAACATATGACATCTCAAAATACCTCATAGCCTACCTCGTACATCAAGAAGACTCAACACACCATAAGGAAAATGCAGCAAAAGATGTTCATTAACATAAGGAAAACAGCAATACTTCTCTTCAACCATGGGTCAGCATTCACAAGAAATAAATGGAAAATGTGAATGAGGCAGAATAATGCAGCACATAACTTCCATTAGAATCCCATAGTCCAGTTCTTGCAAAAGTCGTGAGGAAGCTAAAATGATCATTCATGATGTGCATGGAGAAGGACCACAGAAGATGGGTCAGGCAGACCCAGCAGCTAATCAAATATATTAATATGACAACCAATGAGTCCTCTGCATTCACTCTAGCATGACTACACTAGCAAGACCCAATTTTCCTAAAACAAAACTACTGATGCCAAGGGAACCATTCAGCAGAGACAAAGACCAAGTGGGGGTGAGAATATGATTAACATGAATAACTGAGCAAAAAGAAGGATGGGATCGATGAATCCACACTCTTTCAAACAGGGAGATCGAGTGTGAATCCACACTAACCAAACAAGCAATCCTTTAAGGAATCAATACAAGAAATTCTTTGTATGATGGCCCACACACCATTTAAATAATAGAAATAATGTCTTCCTATTAGACAGTCTAAAAGAATTAAAAATGGGCATTTAATGCCAGTAGTCTTAAACTCTACCATGTCTCACCATATGACCCAGGTAGACAACATTAAAGAAGTAGAAATAAAAGATAGACCATAACCTGACAGAAAAAAAGGCAGTGATCAGGGATGAAATCTACAATGAAAATATGCTATACACTCACCCAAATACACCAGCAGTCAGGGAAGTAATGTGATCAGTCTATTCCATACAAAGAAATTATTTTTCTTGTTTTCATTTTTTTTGTTGTAACTATGTGGTTATGAAGCAATGCATATATGCATCCTTCATTTTTTTAATTCCCACCATTTAGCTTTGGGCACTAAATTTCCTAAGACTCACACACATAAATAATAGGCATGTGTGTGTGCAATTATGGAATGCTTTTAATTACAAACAGTGCAAAATAAAGATGGCAAAGTTAAACTATTTTAAGAATTAAAAATCAATCATTGAGTTTAAGAGGGAAAGTAATGAAAACAATAAGCAAGATGTTCAGTAATGGAAACAAACCACTACACAAAGTAATATTTGGTCCTTTATTTAGATATTAGAAAGAAAATCAACAAAAATAGATATAGTTTGACATCTTTATGGTTAAAAATGGCAAAAATACAGCTCAAGAGCATCAAAAAGTAAGATTAAGAACAATAGGGCAGGAAATTAACACAAGGACTAATAAGAAAATAAATACATTTGCATAAAAGGAAATGTAATATGTAAACAGCATTAAGCTGTTGCACATGCGTTTTGCAGATTTTAACAATAAATGAATACTAACACTTCAAACACATGATAAAGTCTTTGGAAAAGATAGAAAAAAAAGTGTTTGGGTTTGAAAAGATAGATGGCCATTCTATCTTTTCCAAAGACTTTATCATGTGTTTGAAGTGTTAGTATTCATTCATTTATAGTTAAAATCTGCAAAGCCCATGTGCAACAGCTTAATGCTGTTTAAATATTACAGTTTATAAACATCACGCTATATAAAATAAATGATTTACTTATAAAAGGAAATGGAAAATAAATTAAATATAAAATATGAAAAATCCAATAAGAAGCCCATGGCATATAATTGTATGTTCCCTAAGGTGCTTCAAAAATAATATATATAAACACTTGAACTCAGTTGCTAGAAGAGAAGAAGAATATAAAGGAGAATATAGATAATGTATAGAATATATAAAATATAATAAGAAAAGCCAGAGCCAGATGAAGTACCTTCTCCAATGTCATCAGAGGGGAAGGTCATCGTCAAGATGATAGTTCCAGTGTGAAATGTATAAACACCCAATGTATTCCAGATGTCAAAGTAGCAATGCCAATCCAGAATGATCTATCTATCCCAATCCAGAATGACCTATCTATCCCTTCTGCAAATAACCCAATCACCATGATGAAAAGGAAAATTCTACATAGTATCTTCAATATACAGTGTCCTGAAAACATAGACTTTATGTGTTGATTCATTTGCTTAATTCCTACACATGGACTTGCCAATAAAATCTTACATATTATTAGAAAATGAAATGCATGCAAGTCATGTGTTAACTAATTAACCATAATTTAAATCTAATATGGATACATATTAGATTTAGTATAATTTAAATATATATTTTATTAATGTAAATGTTTGATAGCCTTGCTTACTTATTTTTATTTTTATATACTTGTTTGTAAAAGAGATGGATGATGGAGGAATTAAATTTATATAAGTCTAAACACCACACGATTTCTTTTCAGAAGATCCCAAGGGGATCGTAGATATTGAGAGTATGTCAAAAGTGGAAAGATGTAGAAAGACAAGATGAAAGATTTTCATTCGTGTATTTGATTTTTGTTATTAAACTGACCTCATTCCCATCTCCTTAAGTAATGTTTTTCTTGATGATTGCCAAAAAAAACTCAATGAAGGATAATGAGGGATTTATTTTGAGTTATAAATTTAAATATTACATTAGATCTGTCTAGTTATCAAACTTATTAAAGTAACAAATAAAATAATGATTTTTTCTTGACATAATTTTATCTATGGTAGTAATTGTCTATTATTTTTAGTTTTATCATAAACAATAATCTGGTCTCATATATCTATATGTCATTGCGCTCTATCTGTAAAACTAAGAATGAGTATTATGATCTATTTTATTAATGTAATATGGTCAAGAATGGATTAAATATCAACCATTATGAGTTAATAAAATCCCATTTATTTTAATAATAAGTTAGCCATATTAATGATGCTAAAAATAAGTTTTGGATAAAAGTTCAATTTTATTAATCCATATTTGCATTGCTTTGGGATGCAAACTATAATTATTTATATAGATATTGCATTAAAACTTTAGCATAGGTATAAATTAAATTAAAATAGGTTTATTACATCTATCATAGTGTTATTGCGTAGGGTATGTGTTGTCAAATGCTATTTTAAGTATTCTCATTTTTATTTATCATAATTTATATTTATCATAATTTACTAACTTATTCCTATACGCAGAGCCTGCTATTCGTGACATATGTTCCTGATAAACTCTCAAATGGTTAGGCAGTGCTATAGACAAAGTTCCAAGCCATAAAGCCTGGTGATATATATATATATATATATATATATATATATATTGTTCTTTAGGATTTGCCTTGTGTTAGAAGCAGGAGTACCCTGCAGCCCTGGTTTCCATTTTACCCTGAATTATGCTTTCAGATCACAAAGCCGATCCTTCATGACATGATAGCCGATGAACAACACATCATTAAAAGTAGTCCCATGATCTTTATGATTATGTTTGTGTCTATGCTATATGGGCATAATCTCAGTGCTATATCTGTTTTACTTATATATGAGAAGCCCTAATAATAAATTAAATAAAGTTAAATAATTAATGCTAACCCATAATTCGTTGATGATTTTCTACAATTAATCCATGGTTAGAAATAATAAGCACACCCTTTTTATAAACATAACTATCATCATTATCCTAAATAGCATTAATATTCAAGGCCAGTAAACAGCCACATATCCCGCTCTGTAAATATTTATGCCATACTGTTACAACTATAATTGTCTTATTTATAAATAAATATTGGTTAATATAATTTATTTGATCACATCTCATCATTGCTAGTTGGAACCTTTGATTACTATTTGTGAATGAGATAATATAGAGTCTCTGCTTATGATTGATCTATGTAAGGCTATATAAAGAATGAGAAGCTGTGTTAATATCAAGGGTGTTAATTATGTAATACAGACTAGGGGGATCTGGCACGGGTTTAAACTAGGATAAAAGAGGTAGTGATATCACTATGCATAATGGTTGAGAACATTTGCTTGGTCTTTTAGTCTTGTTAGCAAGTTACACATTGAACCGCTATAATAGATAATGTCCAAAGAAGCCAAGCAGCGTTGTTATAAATACAAATTTCATTTAGATATTTATTTTTATGCTTTGCAAATACCAAATATTAATTTTTAGAATATCCATCACTTGAAATCTTAGATTTGTAATAAATCTTGTTAAAATTATCAATATATAATATAGAAAAAGGTTTAATTATAAAAACAAAAGGTTCAAATATGGAGGAATATTAACAAAAGTCTCACAGAAAGGCTGCTTATTCCTATATGCAGAGCCTGCTATTCCTGACATATATTCCTGATAAACTCTTTCAAATGGTTAGGCAGTGCTATGGACAAAGTTCCAAGCCATAAAGCCTGGTGATATATATATATATATATATATATATATTGTGAGAGTACCATATGAGCCTCACCTAAAACAATTTGTGTTTCTTTGTGAATTTAACTGTGCCTATATCGAATCAACAGATATAAATAACTTACACCTATCTTAAGTTTTTCATGTAACAGCTATATATATATATAAACTAGTTAGTATAAAAAGAATAATTCTAAGAATGAATAATTCTAATTTGTTTATACACATGCATAAATAAATGTTTCTAACTAATAGTATTTTTTTTATTAACCAAAACTTGACAATTGACAAAGCCTTAAGTCAACATTGCATTTTTATCAGTTGAAACAAAGGAAATAAATGTTTGGGGTTCATTACAAATTGTATATGTTAAACAATAGAGAGCGTGAGCATGATTATGTGATATGCTTGCTGAAATTAATCCAGTATAAAAACGAACTAATATTGTTATAACAATAATCTTCTATTTAGTTATCAAGGCAAGAACTACGTTTGTAAATTTAAATGTGTTCGAATTTAAAACACATTTAAGAAAAATTAAAAAAAAGAAGATTCAATATTTTAAAACCTGCTTCAAGTAATTAATTTACTGCCTTTGAATATTATAAAGAACTATAAAAAAATAATCAGTGAATTTAACAAGGTTATAAAAGTTATCAACGTCTTCGAAATGAGCTTTCAAAATATAAATTTAAGAAGACAAAAATTTATAAAGATGTTCTTTGGCTAGATAATTTATGCCAGAGATTTCTGCTGATGTTTTAACCCTGAACATGTAAATTTATTCCTACTTAATCAATGCCTAAAATATAATCATCGTAATTCTCATTTAAAAAGCTGCCTTAATATTGGAGTATTATATTGAAGAAGATGTTAAATATTTTACTATGCAAATATTTAAAGAATGAATATCTGGATTGCCTCTTCGAAAAATGATCAATGAAGTTTATGTTTCAACATTCATCGTCATTTTATTTCGTCTAAGGAGGGATATAAAACCGTTATTCTTTCTCGTCTTGGATTACTTCATTGTGTATTTTAATAACCCTTAAACTTTATTTCCTTTGTGGATAATTATATTTACTTAGAAAAATTACTTCATATATTAAAGTGGAGAACTGATAAGATGAACACTTTATTTTTTTTATTTTATTTAATAAAATTTAGATGTTGATATTTTAATATATACTCTGATGGAAATGATAGCTGACTAAGGTAAACGTTTTTAAATTATTTCAATTTGGAAGTAAGTTTTATTATATTCCAAATTGAATCTTACATGATAATTAACATAATATATTTTTAAACATACATAACTAATATCAGAATACATTCTATTATTAATCTAGTGTGAATGGATGTTATCGTATATAGACATACAACACACACTGAATCATTTTAATGACACAATAGGTAGATTTATAATGTATCATGTGTATTATTTATTATACGCATGATTTTAAATTATATATATATGTAAATGATTACATTATTTTTTTTTGAATTTTAAATAATTTATTAGCGTATATCTATAAGCACAGATTATAATTCTAAATTTTAATGTTTTTATGTGATAATATTTTGGTTTTTATTACTGATTAAAATGTGTTAAACTTGATTTCAAAATTAAACAGGTCTCATTTGTTTATTTTATTTAGTCGTTTTATAAAACCAATAATTATAAATATACACACTCATGCATATATATGTTAAATCAACTTCGTGATTTAATATTTATAATGAAGTTATATATAGCTTATATTAAATTTATTATTACTATGGGATATTTGTGGAAATGCCTGAAGAGAGTCGATTGCAAATTTCTACTCTGAGCTCGAATTCCGAGAGTAACGAGATTATTAATAGAGGAGTGAATTGGATTGTATTTTAAATCACATCATCCATGGCATTCTATAAGAAGACTCAAAGTCCGACTATAGCTAGATGCGACTTCCTTGAGTCCTGAAAAGGATCGTCCCGTTATAATATATATATATTGTTCTTTAGGATTTGCCTTGGTTAGAAGCAAGAGTACCCTGCAGCCCTGGTTTCCATTTTACCCTGAATTATGAACAGATTAAAAAAAGAAACATTATTATATGTTTTTTTTTAATTAAATTGATATTAATACACAACTTTTTCTACACTCACAGTGAGACATGCACATACAAATAATTAAATGTAACTGTGTCTATGTATGTAATATTTGAGTTTAATATTAGTAAATCTAATTAAATTACATTTATGACCAAATAATTTAACTTTATTGAGCTTTTTTTTCTAACAAATTTTATAAATATTACCCTACTCTTTCTCTACCTCAAAGGTTGGTGCAATTATTAACACAGACTCATTTTGTTTAAATCTACTTCTCCCTTGCTATTAAAGAGCTGAGAGGGATGAAATACTGCCCCTTCCCATTAAAGAGCCACAAGTAAAGAGATGAAAAATATGTTTAAAAAAAGTATAAAAATCTGAATGATTGTGGATGTATTTAAACATTTATTTTAGTAGTAGAACATCATAGAATCTGTATACACCCAAACAAAAATAAAATTTCTCTTAAAAATAAATAAATCAAAGTAAAAAATTACTTTGATGGTTTAATTAATTCACAAATTCCTAATATTTAAATGAATTCTGTTCAAGAATTATTGTTCTATTGTAAGGCTGAATTCAATGAGCAATGTTGTAATGTTGATTTTTTTTCTCCTAGTATCATCAAAATATTTATTTACAAATTACAAGAAGAAATAAAAAAATACATTTATGTTTGGCATGAGAAAAAGTGCTGTGAGATTGAAATCAAAGCCACCTTTGACTCATGGTCCACAGTTTGTCAATCCCTGATCTATCTTATTCCTCAAATGACTAGGAATGTTCATGAAATAGCCACTTCATATCACCATGCTTTGTAACCAATATTATATCATCCTTTTAACCGGTATTTAAATTGTTGTTTTATTATTACCAGATTATATTGTGTTGCACTTTTACTAATTTCATGAAAAGATTTCAACCTTCTGGTATTGTGCAATCCTTTAATTCCTTATCTCCATACATCTTGACAATCTCAAATTCTCTCTCATGAAAATGAAAAACATTGTTATTCTGATACATATCAGATTTTCTGATATGGGAATTATAATTTTATTTTTCTTATTGCATTGCCAAATCCATATAATATTAATATCATCTATGTTTTGTATTACTTTTTACAATGCTTTTTTATAACCCACTACTGACACTTTTGATTACTACTCCAGAAATTTTCTTCAGAACTTTTACTTATAATTCCAAATCTTAACATGATTTGGAATTACAAGTAAAAGTTCTGAAAAAGATTGCTTGAGCAATTGAAACTGTCAATAGTAGGTTGTAAACAAATATTGCATAAAGTAATAAATAACATAGATGATATTAATATCACTCATTTTCTGAAGTTTATAACATCCTATGTGTGGTACTATTGATCTCTTTCATAATAACTGGAAGCTTTTAATCTGTATAGAGGTATGTTTCCAAAAATGAAATCATATCAATTGAATGTTATATATTTATTCTGTGTCTAATTAATGCATTTGATTGTGCTCCATTCACTTTATCCATTAATCGATCATTGGTTACATAAACATAAGAGAATCTGTTCAATTTTCTCATTACATTCACGTGGTATCAACTCTTATTTAATTATATGCCAATTGATTCACCTTTTCTATTCCTTAGACAAGTAAATGGCTCTGTTGTATGTTAAAATAATCTGTGGTTTACCTATTAATCAGAATTATCTCTCTTGAATTACTGTGATAGTATTTTTTGGGTCAGCTATTCTAACAGCGTATGCTGAAACATATTAAAAAATCAGGAACGTATCTTGATAAAAGATCATAATGGACCACAAAATTCTATGGCCAACTAGTCATTAGTTTTTTGGATAGTTGGCTTAATTTTTTGACATTAAATGAAATATCTGAATGGTTAATCAAGTGTTGGATATATTCCAAGCCAATGAAGCAATCTGTGAAGAATTTGTTCTACCTAACATGATCCACTATTCCTATATGGACAATGATTATATCTAATTTTTTTTGCCTTTCAGTGTAGCCATTCTATATGGATTCCATTTACACTTAGTCTTTATCAAGATACTTCCATTTGATATTATCTAACCATTGTTAGTATTCATATAGCGATACTGTTCAGTACATCCTTTCAAGGTCTCTGCATCAATTCTTTCATTGATAGTTAATATTTTTGCAGTTGTGTGTGTTGTCTTCAATCTTCACCCAGACTCATCATCATATAGGCCAGTAGCTGCAACTATTGTATTCTTTACTGATGGAAAGGATTGGGATATGTCTATTTGACATTGTCTTAGAATACGTGTGCCACCATATTTTCCCCAACTTCAAAACAGTATACAACCTGATAAATTAAATCATAAAATAATTTCTATCTGTTGATTATTATTAGTGTAGATTATTGTTGATGAATTCTAAGTCTTTGTAGTCAATAACAATCAGAACTTCTAATCCCAAGAAAAAAAATTTAAATTCTTTCAAAAAACTCACATAATAGACAATGAGTCATTCTCTGTTACAGTGTAATTTAATTTAGATACTATATGGGTCAGATAATAAAATAGATTACTTAAAGCTATTGCTGGTTAATTTGATATAGCCCTATCCCTAGTACATTATTGTTACTGGTAATCTGGACACACAATGGTTTACTAAACTATCAATAGACCAAAATAACTTCCTGAAAAATCTTTGTTTCAATAATGTTGAATTAGTAATCTTGTTGTGTGGATTATTACCATTGACAATCTATATGAACATGTTTAAAAATAAGGTCATATCCCGAGAAAAAATCAGTAGTAGAAAATGCACAACCTGTGGTAGAAATTACATACTCCCAAAATGGGTCTCAGTGGATTTCAATTTTTAGGGATAGGAAATCTGAATAGAAGTCATTATGACAGAATATGGGTTTATGTCTTCTTTGCAAATTCCTGGCATATTTTTTTGTGTTGGCACTTTTTCAATTAACAAGTGAACATGCTCCAAATCCTCTACTGTGTTCTGTAATGTGATGACTTCATTGATGTATGCATCCTGACAACCTATCCTAGGACTACAGAAGTTACCACGGTTTAAAGAATTTGAAATCAGAATATAACCATGATATCTGAATGTATTATACTTATGATCTTACAATGTAAAATCATTAGTTTATAACTTGAAATCAAATTTACTATCATGAATATAGTTAGAAAAAGAAAGGTTTTAACCTTTTTTATATGTGCTTTAAATGTTTGTATAATAGCCAAATGATGTAATTTTTGATAATAGAGGGTCCTCTCAAATCTTAACACAAGATAGGGACTTTGCTCTGATCTGGTAATCAACATTTAATTTCAAGCATATAAACATACTGGCACATTTTTTTAATAATTATTAATTTACTTTCAAATGGAGATGGATGTTTTCCTATTATTCTCATCATTTTCTAGAGCTCCTTTTTCTCTTCATCTCATTATTGAGGAAAAATGGATGTGGTTGATTCTGGAAAGTTCTTATTATTGACTATTATTCTGTAAATATAATCCCCGTAAGATGACAGGTTTGTTAGAAAATATCATTTGAAAATTTACTATAATATCCATCATTTTTTCTCTATTGGAGACAATATAAAAGATTCTTTGCAATTTGACTTTATGTTATTGAAGACAATTCATATGACAATCATATTTTCCAAATGGGTAAATCCACTTTTTTCCCAGATGCCTCACCTATTAAACATAGTAAATACTTCACTAACAATAGGATAAAAAAATTGATTTCAAAATACTATATTAGTTAGGGTATAATTAAGAACTCATAATTCAAATTTTAACTACCTGTTCATATATTCACACTTGTTTAGTCTCTAATTTTGCCTTTCATCCATCAGCCAAAGTGACCTAAGATTTCGGCAAGGATGAAGTCAGATACCTTGGGGCTAACTTCTACAATATCTTAACACCCATTATGGGTTAATAATTCCAGTGACTATGAGATTATGTGCAGTAATTCGTTGTAGTATCATATTTATAATAGAGTATAATTGTTTCTCCTGCATTGGTGGAGTTTAGTCTTCAAAAATGATATTAGCAAACTTTTGCTAATATATTATCAGGATTATTTTCAATATTTTTTAATATATGGGTTTCATTGACAATTACAAGCTAATGAAGTCCTTGTTATATTATACTTTGAGAAGGCTGCTTTACTTGCATAAGATTCTTAGGCCTGTTTTCATTTTTATTCAGGTTTTCCATTTTATATAAATGATTCCTTCTTTACCCTCTTCCTCCTCTTTGATTGTCACATTGTTAGAAATCAATATACCCCTGCTTTATATTAATTCTTCTCTTTGAAACTGATTGGTATTTGTGTGGTAGATGTATTATAAGTAGTTTTCATTTTGTCACATGAATCCGAAGATTATGTCTATAATTTTTAAATGCTGGCATACCTTTTTGTTCTTCATCCAATTTTTTCCAATCTTCATCTACTGGATATACAACTTTTAATCATGTTTTTCTTCATCCAGAATTCTTATAAAATATCTACCCATACATATCACAAATTTGTGGTTCACAGTCGAGGGATTTTGGTAGTCATTTTGACTCCATATATGAAGTTAATGCAATAGTAGTATTTTTTGTTTTTCTAACACTTGGATGAAAAGAAACAATTCCTTCAACCCTTCTGATAGTTCTAACAGATTCTTTGGTACTTTTTCTATAAATACCCTTATTTGAATGAACATGGACAATGCTCAACTTCTTAGATGACTAAGCATAATGTTATTACAGATGCTTTTTGCTTCAAATATCTCTTCTTTTATCTATGATTGTCATTCTTTTTAATAATGGATTATAAAATGACTTACTGGATTCATGGCTAACTTCTTGGTTTTTGGATTATCCTTATTTTTTCTTGGACAAAATAATAGTTCTTTTCCATCATTAGCTTATTTTTTTCTGCATTTTGTGAAATTGTTTTGCATACATTTGACACTTTTTTCTAATTGATCTCCCAATTTGTAACTCATCTTCTTAATTTGCTTTTTTATTTTTGCTATTTGATTTTCCTCAAATATTTTTTAGTGTTTAACATCATTCCATTTGTCGTCTCCCTTTATTAACTTTTTGTTGGGTTTTCTAGGAATTGTCTCATGTTCTATTGCATTATACCCAAACATTCATATATTATTTGTCAGTTGATTTTTATGAGATGCAGAACCATCATTTCTTGATTTCTAATTTCATTTAAGTTTTTTATTTTTCTTCACTTTGGTGTGTATCTATTTGTCTATAGAGATAATTCCTTACTAACATTCCATTTATTTGCTGTCTAAACTTTCAGTTTAAGTTGCTTGTAATTTTGTAGTATCTCAACTCTTATGTCTTCTTTTTTTTTCACATGTAAGCAATTGTTTTTTGTGTTTGTTTTGACATATCCTCTGTCATTTGTTTTGGTCTTTATAAATTCTCAGTTTTTCTTTTTGTTTTTTCAATTTGCCCATCTCAGCCTTTCTTTGTTTATATTCTTATCTTTCAACTGTTCTGTTTCTTTTTGCTTTGGGATCTTCGATTCCATTTATATCTGTTCTTATTTTATAGATATAAGCCATAATACTTTTTTCTTGTTTCACTTTTGTATTGGGTTCCACATACTTAACATGACTTTAAAGGCAATCTCTCTATTATCTTTATAAGCATATTCAAGCACTTTCTTATTCCATTCTGATTCTTTTTCTTTTATTACATTCACATTACGCCATTGTTGATTAATTTTCCATTACCACCATATTCATTTGTAATTGTGATATTTGAGCTATTTCTTCTATATATTTACTTTTCTTGAAATGGATCATTCTAATAATATTTTATGAAGTGAATTTTTAAAAACAGGATCTTGAAGCAAAATTATTAAAAATTATCTTTTGATTGGATCTCTCTCCCTCTCTTGATTGGTATCCACAACTTCCAATATTCCCATACCCTATTTATATTCAAGCTGTATCTCAAATGCCAAATCAATATGCTATCTGAATGAAGGTTTTTGTATCATTTAATTATCCAAATATAAATTCTTGTTTTGCATTACCACAACTCAAAAACAATTATTGGTGGGTTATTCCAAGCCTGTCATTGATAATTTGTCATAAGGGGTTTTTCATGATAGGCATCTCACTAGCATGTAACTATTTGTAATAGATCATACATAAATGAAACCCAAGTTCCAAATACATCACATAAGACAATATTAATTTTCTAAACAAATTTATTATACAACAATCTCATAGTCAAATTACAGATATTACAAATAAGTAAAATTGATCGTATTATCATATTTACAGAACTATCAATTTCGAAAATGTTATTATAATAATTCACAAGCAACCAATTTTATATGAACTCGACTTATTTATCTGCCAAATTGATTAACACTAATATGTATAAAACAAACATTATTTCTAAATTTATTTAAAATTCTTTAGGAATATAGAATGGGAGCCATCATAATATCATTTTCAAATGTGGTTGCAGAATCTTTATGAATTCTCATAGTAACTTTTCAGAGTTGGAATGGGTAAAAAATTATATACAAACTATACTACTATTTACTAAAGCCTGAAATACATTCTTTTCTAATTTATGTACAGAGATCAATTCATTTCCCAATATTTTATTTTTCTACTAGTTTTGAATTCACAATATGTATTTATTTCCAATGCTTTAATTGTACATAAGTTTGACTTCTAAGATTATTCAGCTCACTTACATGTTTCTTTTCTCTAGTTATGTCACTTTCCAGTTTTCATGAGTTTATGTATAATGGTATTTAAACATTCTATTAAAAGTTATCTCACAAATAAACAAATTACAACTGAATAGAAGCTTATCTATGTATTAACTACAATAACAGATATTTTCCTTACCCTAATGCAAATTAAACAATGGGTTTCGAGCATATGTCACATACTTTATTAAACATGTACAAGTTTACAAATTTAGATACATCTTGGGAAAAAATTTCTTTCATTCCTTTATAAATTATCTTAATAATGAACTTGTCATATCTGACCTTGCCTTTAGAAGTGGACTAGTCCAGATCCCTTGTCTAATTGACTAAGACCAGGTCCCTATTTTATTGGGGTTCATGCTCTGAATCTGAGTATCCCCATTAAGATAAGGGATTTGACAATAAATTGTCAGGCTTTTTGGAGGCAAGTCAGAGAGAGCAATTACTTCTGTCAACCTGAACAACTGAATGTGTTCTCCAATAAACCTCTGCCATCAGCAAGGTAATTTCTCTAGTCATTATTATGCCATCCACGCAGTGAGGCAGATCCACCTAAGGACAGGAAATGCTTTGTCTGCAGCCAACTCAAGACAAGCTGTCCTGCACAGCCAGAAGAGTCATACTTAAACTTTGCAAGGCAGGCTACTTATATGGGTGGAAGTGAGTTCCATTACTCAGCATGACTACCTCAGCATTAAATTATATAGATCATATTTATGTTTTATCAACTAACATGTGTGTTTATTTTGGTCACTAATAAATTATACATATTAATTATTGAGTAGGGTCATCATTTGTCTCTTGATTTGACACTGAATCTGTAAATTTAGCCAACACAACAGATCTGGCACAGTCAGACAAAAAAAATTTCCCTGACAGCTGGAAAAATTATAGTTGAACTCATTATAGAAATACACATGTTCATAGGTTGTGTATTTGTTTTTATTTTTAAAAAAAATTACATTCGCCACCATTCTATTACAGTGAGTTTAAAACGATGTAAAACTGTTGAATAAAAATTAACCGCAAATAAAAAGGTGTGTCAATTTGAAGCTACAACCAATCATGAGAGCTTTACTCACAACACAGTGACAAAAACCCACCCTAGTAGTTTAAAAGCTTGATTGAGTTAGTTACAAGAATGTAGTTGTAAAATTAAGAATTGTAACTCTGAATTAAATCAAACATTAAGGGTGGTAACTCAGAATAAAATTAAAAATAATTACAAGTGGTATCTTGCATAAATAATTATGGTTAATGCAACCGGTCATATGGAAGCTTTTGACCCAGCTCAACCTGAGGGCTGGTCAAATATAAGGAACACTTGATATTTTACCTACAGGCAAACCAGATGAAAAAGTCTGAGCTAAAGTTAGCCACACTAATGACCATAATAGGTCCACAATGTACAACATACTCAAGTCTCAATCTACATCAGAAACCCCATTTGACCAGGACATTGACAAAACATTGACAATTCTCACAGGGTATCCCCCCCCCCAAATCCTAAACAATATTGCAGAGATATCATTTCAATCTCAGCATTCAAGAACAGGGGGAAGCAGCTAGAGAATTTGCAACAATAATCCAAACATTAGCATTGAAGTGTGATTTCAAAGACTTCATGAATGAAGCATTCATGATCATTTTAGTTGTGGCATAAATGATCACAATTTAAGGCTGAAAATCTTGATGATTCTAGATTTAGATTTATAAACAGTGGTAACTCAAGCAGTATTATCTGAATCAATAGTTAGTTAAACTACCCCATTAAAAAATTACTAAGTATGATTTGCAAAATTGAGCATAACACTGGGATGGTCAAATATTCAGCCAGCTCAGAAATCTCAGCATTGAATAGTGTAAGGCTTTGCTGTAGATGCAATGAACAAAGAGGTATATGCATAAAGAATGCCTGCACCACTATATGCCATTCATTTTTCAAGCGAGTCAGACATATTAAGGCAGCATGTCTGAAATTGAAAACACAGATGGCCAATATGAGAAAGAAAAAAAACCCATTCCAAAAAATAGTAAAGGCAATTATTAAAAAAATAAGCAAGTTGCCTCTATAAATCATATCAAAGTTTACCATTCTAGATTTATACACAGTTATTATTAATAATACACCAGTTAGAATGAAACTGGACACAGGGGCTGCAGTGTTTATTGTTTTAAGAAAGACCTAGGCCATCATTAATAAAAATAATAAATATAAACTGCATCCTAGCAGCAAATCAATATCACACTATCGAGGAAATAAAATTAAACAGTTGGGACCAACAACAGAAAAAATTACAATGCCTAACAAGACTATATACCTACCATTGGTAGTGGCAGTAGGTAATCATAGTGATTTAATAGGCCATGACTGGTTCAGACACTTAGGGTTTATAGTAACAAAGCAGAACCAGGTCATGAAATTAACTAAATTAAAATCTGATTACTCAGAAGTCAACAAAAATCTGATAATGCATATAGATGTGGGAAACTGGAATATCAGGATTGCCAGGACACTGCTAGCACAGCACTTCATCTCTAGTACAGCAACAGGGAAGTTTCCAGCAGAACTCAACAGACCCCTATGAACTATCCTATCAAACCTGAAGCCTAATTCCAAACTTGAACAAATGGGAAAAAGCAAAAATGCAAATATGTACACTATGCAGGGAGTACCACAGGTCCACAAAATGGATACCAGTGGTGGTGGTGACACAACTAAACTGTCTTTATACTGTTGTAGTGCAAACAGAAGGTGGTCATTAATATCATTACCATGTCAACCATTTGAGATTGAACTGCACTGAAGCCGACAAAAGCAGTAACCAACCTGGGACAAGTACATCAGGCAGGAAACTTGGACAACAAAGTGAAGGTGGCAGCAAATATCCAGAAACATGTTCATCAAGCAAGGAAGAAGTCATGGATAGTAATAAATGGAAGCCACCAACAAAGCAGATAATGTGTTGTCCAGTGCATCTCAATGACTACATTCTCCAGGGCTAATTTTAAGCAGGGAGAGGGGTTCCATATTTGATCTTGCCTTTAGAAATGGACTAGTTCAGATTCTTTGTCTAATTGGCTAGCACCCAGTCATTATCCAATGGAGATAAATCTTTCATTGGAGTTTGGGCTCTGAATCTGAGTGTTCCCAGTAAGGGAAGGGATCTGACACTAATTAGTCAGCCTTTTTGGAGGCAAGTCAGAAAGCAATTATTTCAGTCAACCTGAATGACTGAACATGCTCTCCAATTAACTCTCTTCCATCAGCAAAGGTATTTTCTCTAGTCATTATCATAATGTTTACGCAGTGAGGCAGGTCCACCTAAGGAATGGAAACTGCTATCAAGTTGTCCTGCACAGCCAGAAGAGTCTGAACTAGAACCAACTAGAGGCAAGCTGTATGGCATAACTGGAAGAGTTGTACTTGAACTCACAAGGCAGGCTATTTATATAGCTGGAGGTGAGTTCCATTACTTGGCATGATTACCTAAGCATTAAATTGTATAGACCATATTTATATGTTTTACTAATGAACATGTGTGTATATTTTTGTAATTAATAAGTTGAACGCTTTAATTGTTGAGTAATGTCATCATTTGTATGTTGGTTTGGAACAGAACCTGTAAATTTAGCCAAACACAACAGAATATAATGATTTTAAATCTCTTCAATCCTAATAATAGAAATATTTAAGATCACCATCCAAAACTATATATAATACATGATTGACCACAAGAGTGGTTAAATGCTGGTTACTTTTAGGGTAACTGTTTTAATAAAACCAGTATTAAAATAAGTGTAGACAAGTAAGTTTAAAAAAAAGAAAAAGATTTATTTTAGTTTCCAAATTTAAATTTGCTTGTATTGTCTCTAAATTTAACATTCAAAGTTCAAAGGTCAATTATTCAAAGTTTGAATAATTGAAATTGATTTTTTTTTAAAAAAAGATTTTGTATTATAACAAATATTTTTTTTTGCTATATGCAATAAAACTAACTTAAAAAATATGATTAGAAAAATAATAGGATACATTTTGTTTTATTTTTTAAACAATGAACAACTTAAATAAAAGTGTAATTAAATTTTCATTGAAAGCTTGTGTTTTTAGAGTTATCATTAGCTGCTTGCATAAACTTTAAGTTTATGTTATTTTGCAGTCCACTTATGAATAAAAACAAGTATTATAAGATGATCACAATAATGGATTATGTCTAGATCCACCAGGTGTGTGCCATTTATCTTACACAATGTAGCATGGAATAATTATTTACCTTTAGCTTGATATGTAATCAAATTTGAACTGTACTTTTTAAGTTAAGCTTAATCTATGTTTAAAAAATTATGCTTGCAAAAGCATAATTTTTAAATGAAAGTTCTATCTCATGGAATATTTGTCTTTAGAGAAGTGAAGAAATATGATCTAATGAGATGTGATCTAAATAATTTGAAATATAAAGCAGCTAACTTAAATACAGGAATCAATTCCATAATATAAAACAAACAAATGCAGAAAAAGGTTAAGTTTAACTTAAAGGGGATTGTAAATTACTGACTTAAACAGCCAAAACTCACTATATGTATTGCCACAAACAGCAAGCTAGAATAATCAATGGATGCCAGAAGGCTTGTGCATAAAATCACCATCTAGTGCCTATTCATCCAATATCCCAAGATTAGTTTCTGTCTTGTGGCCTTCATCAGGGTAACAACAGTTATACACAAGCATAAAAAGATGGTGGTCATGTGATGTTTATTGGCTTAAAAGTACAGACTTTGATAAAATCTTTAATTATAAAATGTGTGATCAACAAAGGAGGGTAATATTTAAATATTTATTATTATTTTATAACTTAATGTCTTTTTATTTTATATATATATCTTCGTGTATAATAAAGTTTTTTTATTTATTTATTTATTTATTAATATAGTCTTCTGTCACTTCGTAAATTCGGACCATTTAATATAATAAATTAATTTGTGGTAGGTAGTGAGAAAATAGTTCATATTCTACAGAATTAGTCATTGTATAGTTTAATATGCTGGTGGTGTAGAATTTCCTCCATGGATTTATCAGCTTTGGGTCGTGCTCTGGTTTTAAACCTATTATAAATGTATAATCCATAGAAGATCTAATTTTTCTTCAATTACTTATTATTATATCTAGGTCTGACCATTAGTATGATTAACAATTAAATTCTATTTTTAGTTCTATCTTATTTCATCTCAATTATTTGAATTTAAATATGAAATCTCAAATGTTATTTTTTTATTATTAAGCATTAACTTTTCATATCCATAGGATTATTATAATTGGAGCCTAACTTTAACTTTGATGATCTCTGTTACCAAATAGCAGGATCATTACAATATATTCCATATTGTATGACTAAATTCAAATATACAGAATTGAAATGCATTACCCAGAAAGAAACCACATGTAAGATGGATGGATCAAATAAGAAAGTGTGCAGGGGTGATGTGGAGAAGAGAGGATAAAAATCGGAAAAGATGGATTGAACTTCAAGAGACCATCCTGCAGTGGATTGATAATGGTTGATGATGATGATGATGATGACATCATAATTTATAAAATTACAAAAAAGCAAATTTGATAATATCATTGAGAAGCTAAAGATCAGAAAAGATGGATTGAACTTCAAGAGACCTTCATCCTGCAGTGGATTGATAATGGTTGATGGTGATGATGATGATGACATCATAATTAATAAAATTACAAAGAAGCAAATTCGATCATATCATCAAATAAAATCTATTAAACAAAACCAAATACATAGGAAAATTCTTAATGATCTTCCCTTAATACTCAAGCCATGATTTATAAAATATTTCAAAAGCATATTCATGGACATATATAACAGTATTATATTTACATATGACAAAATATTAACTATTTTCCAACTACTATAATACTCAAGAAATTCATTACCTCAAATATGTCAATATAGTTCATAGTAAAAGATGATAACTGTCCATTTGGAAAATAAAAATAAATCCACAATAAGTTATCATATGAACATATCTGAGTGGATTTTGATAATAATAAATATTTTATTAACTTTAAATGCCAGATGGTTCTCTTCTTAAATTATTACACACATACCTAGCATTAGTTGCATTTCTGGACTATTTTGAAAAGTGGAAAATACATTTAAGTTGGTATATTGCATCGAATGGAAAGTAATTTGAAATTGATTAAATTTATAATAATTAAAAATAAATAAATAAATAATTTATTATAAAATTCTGATTACTTTTCTATACCCCATTGTATATGCTGTTTATTTTACTCATATTTTGTGACTTCCTTATAGTATGTCCAAATTCATTATGACTTCTTTTTGTATATGGAAATTGATTGTGAATACCTATCAACATATGCCTGATGTTCTGGTATTTTGTCCAACTTTTTCATTTCTTAGACACAAATGGTGTTTCTCACAGTTTGTTAAATCATTTGCAGTTTCTCTACTGATGAGAAATGTCTATTTTGAAGTACTTTGATAGTATTTTTTGACTCACCAATATTTGGAAAATATATCATATATAACCTTCAGAAATTGATATTTACCAAAGTTTGTAGTAAACCATAAAAATCTATAGTAAATAGTTTGTTGAATTTTTTAGGTAGGTTTTGTGAAATAAACCCATTTTTGGGTTTATTAGCTGGCTTGTTTGACATGCATGACCAATCTGTAGGGTGACTGAGAACTGCATTCCTAGCCAATAAAACAGTCTCAAAAAATATGCTTTTATTTACATTCCCATAATGTCCAAACAGCTCATGAATATTTGTTAATTTTACTCATATGCCTTTGAATACTACCATATTCCAGATTATCTTCACAGTTAGTTTTAATCAAGAGATTCATTTAGATATTTCTATAAATATTTTTTGTCATTGATATAGCAATTCTGTTTATGAGATCTTATGTCTTTCTTGTTAATTCCTTCAGTATTGGTCACTATTGTTAATTATAGAAATTCGCTTTATCAAAAATTGTTAATTTTCTTCTCAATGTTCTTAGACTTTTGATATAAACGGCATGGTCTCTTATCAAGGATTGTAAACACTTATTGGAGTCAATCAAGAAACAGAAGACCTTATATATTAAATAAGCTTTGATGTTGAAATATTATTCACAAATTTATTCTGTGATAAATCACTGTATATTGTAAAAAATATTATATAAAGATATTACTTTATAAACCAGAAGAACCATTTCTATTGATATAATAATTCTCCTTAGCAAAATGCTTTCAATACATCACAGAACTCGTCTAACAAAATCAAGGAATTGCCAAGGTTTTATTCAATTACCAACTTTTTCATGTAATAACTTGAAATCGCATCACAAATACTAGTCCATTTCTACCTAAATCTGGCTTTCTTATTTTCATAATACATTAATCAGATGGCCATGTGATGAAATGTTATTGCAAACATTCTACACATAAATAATGTGCCTCTTTAATTAGATTTATAATAAGACAAAAAAAAATAACACTCTCAGATGTTTTTATGACTATGGTAAAATCAAAACCATGCATAAACATGCAATTATGACAAAATTAGAAATATTATGTTATTTTATCACTTATGCAAGAGTGCAAAGGAAATTTGTTCAGAAACCAGTGACATGGTAAAGAAAAGACCTGTTCAGAATAAGTTTCATTGTTATTTAAGAAAATCTTAAATAGACAAAAAATATCAAAATGAAAACCAATTATAGTTATTATATCCATATATATCAGGGATAGCAAATAAAGAAAATTTATTATTAATATAACATTAGACTCTTTCCAAAGTTATAATACACTACATGAAATTCTAACTTCTACAAAACCTAAACTTTAAAGCCTGTAAATCAAAAAATACAAAATGTCATGATATTGTGGCAAATTTTGCCACAAGTCAATCTAGTGTGTTAATTCATAATGTCAGTAAACCAGTTGTTAACTTGATCTTCAGAGAAATGTGCAAACATCAGGTGAACATTCATAGATTTTTTTGAACAGACTAGCTCAATTGATTAGAGAATCACCTTAAATTGAGTATTTATGAATCTAATAGTCCTTGGGTTTTTTCCATGGAAGTTTGTCATTAGCCAAGCCAGTTACAGCTGAGAGAAGATTGATATGACTCTAAATAATCTGTTACATCATAAACTGTGTTCTATTACTCACAAATGAATTTATTTGAAATGTTTAATATAAAGTTTGAAAGACATTTAATATCAGATGAGTGAAATAGTCCAACACATAATTATAATATTTCTCTCAATTCACTTTTTATTAAGTTTTTGTTTATCCCAAACTCTAAATTCGTATATACATCCTAAACATATAAAAGAGTTGGTGCTATATGAGAGTTGAAAAATAATTATACATCTGCAGTATAGTAGACAAGCATATAAACAAAATCTGAGCTATTATAATGATGTACAAGATAGGAATTGAATAAAATAATGGTGAATCTCATGAGGCTCCACTACATGTATTTCATATTATTAAAACTAATGCAGATCAATATTTTAAAAAATTACTTAGTTAAATAATTTAGATATATTTTTTAAAAATTTATAAAAATTAAACAAACAAACAGGTAACAATAAAATGTTATTATTAACTCAAAGTTGCAACATGAAAGTATCATTTTAATTAAAGGCAAGTAAGTATTAAAGATTGTGTATTTTTTTTGTTACAGAGAAATTTTACTTTATTACCTTTTGCAAGGTTGGGGGGGGGGGGATGAAAACATGACATTTTTTTCTTATCATGTCTTAATATTTGTTTTTGTTTTTTTTTGAAGTTGTTTTGAATTAAAATTCTTCTTTAATATATATTGAATGTTTGATTTTAAAGACAGGTATTCTTTCAATAGTTGTATTAGATTGAGTAGCAGGTATGAGGTAGCATTTGCTTTATATTATGTTTTCACTGTTGCTTAAAAAAGTAAACCCCTACAGCACCAAAAAATAAATATAGTATATATTTATTATATTTTAATGATAAATGTTGTATAACTGTTGAGAAGTTACACCGACAAGTAAATGTAGTTTATAGTATTTGATTATATTTTAGTGATAAAAATGTAAACCATGGTACAACTGACTTATAACGGTCACAACTTTTTGCCCTCTATTTTTAAAAAAAATTGAATTATTTTATTTGTACTATGTAATTGTAAAGTACATCAAACGATAAATGTATTTACATGAAGATTAATTTTAAAAAAATTTAAAAACTTACATTTTTATGCCTAATTTTGAGTTATGCACATGAGGAAATCCCCAAAAATGGTGGCATCTTCATGCATACCCCTAAATGCAAATTCCTGCAGGTAGGATGAAAACAAAGCTCTTCTGTTACCAAATTGGTATTTTAGCTTATGCTTTGCTCTCCATATATTTTCCACATTATTAGTGTGGATAAGTTTGTCTTCTGGGTCAACAGTTGTCTTGGTAGATGATGATAGAGTGAAGGTATATATCATTATTTAGACTGCTTATATTGCTATATGCACACCAGCCGTCAGTAATTATATCTGTACTAGATGAAATGTGTTGCTGTATGAGCAGTTCCAGAGTGGCAGTTGATTTATCTTCAATTTCTGTTTAAAAAACACTTTCTTGACCCTCTCTCTATCTCACTGAACACCAATGGCCTTCTCTCCTTGCCCCCCTATGGTGTTTTCAGTGAAAGAAATAGGACTCATCAATCCCCACTATTCATGTTTTACCATTGTCATCAAATCCACCAAGTGCTGGATTTCTGTCAAAATATGTAGCACATTCTTTCTGGCAAAAATGATACCAGTCTATGACCACTTGTTTACTAACATCGGTCTCATGAATAATAAAGTGCATTGGCAAATTATTCACCCCAAAAAATGTTATATGAACAGCGGTGTTCAAAGACAGATGGCTTCAGAAAAAAAAGAGACCCATTTCTTATGGATGTACATTGGTGGCATATTCTGCATTGCCATCTAAGCTGTCTGAATATTTCACCAGTGAAAACTGAGTACTGCATCACAGGCTTAGCATACTGTTCTTCAAAAAACGTCTCTTGTCCAGCCATTTCATGGTCAATTTCAGAGTTTGAAATTGTTCCAACAAGCGACGTGTATTCCAGCTTTCTGCCAGCATAGCCGCAACATTTAAAATTTCATTTTGGGGAACCAAAGAAGTGATGGAAATTCTCTCTGCCATTCTTGACATTGCAAAAATTATATGTGGCAAAAGTAGTTCATAATTTTGACAGCAGGGACTTCTTTTGTGACACTTGTTATGTTTTGCCATGTGTGAATGTTAATATTTAACAGTTTATAACCTAACTCAAAAGTGCACATAAAAATGTAAGTTTTTTTAATTTTTTTTATTAACCTTCATGTAAAAAATACATTTATAGTTAGATATACTTTACAATTACATAGTAGGAATAAAATATAGTTCATTTTTTAAAAAATAGAGGGCGAAAAGTTGTGATTGTTATAAGTCAGTTTTACCACAAACCGTTTACATAAACATTAGTTTTGATATTGTAACAACAATCAACACTACACACTACTTTATTCTCTTATAAGCACGTGTCTGATAGCATATACTTCTTATTATCAAGATTATTAAGACTAATTTATTAGTAAATGAAGTGAAAATACATTTATGGAAACTTAATTAATAAATTATTACTGTTATTCGGTTTACTTGCCCATAAAACAAAGATCAGCTTATTGTCCTCCTTTATTATTTAATTGTACACTTAATTAATAAATTATTACTGTTATTCGGTTTACTTGCCCATAAAACAAAGATCAGCTTATTGTCCTCCTTTATTATTTAATTGTACACGCATTGGAGAGGGAAGGTTAAAATCTTATATACTTTTCATTAGTCATTTATTAGACTATAAATTATACAATTATATTTGTATACTTTTATCTTATTGTAGAGACTAGAAATGCTATACTTGTTTTCCAATTTTCAGAATAGTATTTGTTAAATATTTGTAAGAATGAATATTATGCTTTTTTAAATGGCATACAGACAACGTTGCAATATAACATTTAAATACTAGTTTTATAAAGATTTTAATTATGTAAAATTTATGTGAGAAATAAATAAAGTATTGTTAAGATAGCTATGACTTTACAGGTATTAGTCGGAGATCTCCTGGTATATTTACATTTAAATCCATATCAAAGTACAATTATATTTGTTTAGTCAAATATTCGCGGTCGTGAAGTCAGCGATGGCTTTACGTGTCCCGGGTTAGCAGGTTCGCTTCCCAGCTGATGCTATGACACATGAGGGGTAAAAAAATTATATTTGTTTATTAAAATAATTAAAAGTGATAAATTTTTAAATACATAAGTACAGTTTTTAGTTTCTTTAAAGTTTTGGAGCTAGGAAAGCGGCTCCTCCGAAGTGAGTGAACGCATTTGACTGCATAGTTATGGGTCAGCTGTATACTTTCAAAGTTGTACTAATTTTGAAGCTGTAGGAACGCAAGTTTCTGTTCCTCAGCTTTAACTCATCTCTAACTGTTAATCTTATTTTGCTGATTTTCCATTCATTTTATAGGAAAAGCAATACTCTGCCTAATGCTGCTATCTTTTGATTTTATTTTAGAATTAATTATTAAATAAATATTTAAATTGAACTCTATTATAAAGATGTAGATGGCAGTCTACGGATTGCGAAGACTTATAGAAGAGTTTCTGCCATTGATTTTGAGAAATTCTATTTCTTAGTTTTGATTTGAAAATGAACACGTATATTTTCTATACTTTTTTTTACAGTTATCTTTTTCCTCCACAAAATATTTATCAGAAGCTGTTGATCGCAATAGGTTTTTTTCTTGTCAATTATAAATAGAATTTCTTTTTCATTTTTTTTTTTTAAAAAATTCGTTTATTTAAAACTAAATTAAAATAAATATAAACAATGAGGATTGCCAATTCCTCAACAAGCTTTGTGATAAATGCTTAGCTAGAGAAAGCATTTAAAATATCTCTGTCAGGACCCCCCCCCAAACCTCTGACCATGGTTTGGTGCTCTGGCACTCCTCAGAGAGGTGCGAGGGTAGGTTCAGACACTAGATCTAAAAACGCCAACCCCAAGCCAGCATTTAACTAAAAGTTATCTATTGATTGGAAAATCTGAAATTTTCAGACACCTACATGTTGTAACAGTCAGAAAACGTGTGACTCGTAAACATAGTGCAGAATTCGACCACCACACAGAACAGCAGCACCATCGAGATAGCGAAGCCACCCGTGGTACTGAGTTCGAACATAGTTTATCGGTTCCACAATACAATCCACGAAACAACGCATCTGATGCGACATTAGTAAATATTTCTTTAGGCATGGTGGTCAGGGAGATGCAAGAGATTCATGATTTTATTTTCAAGTTAGCCAATAATCAAACTAATATTAATTAAACATTCATATTTACATAATCGAGGAAATATTATATAGAATGGGTATCGAATAAATGAAACGTAACTGCAGACGTATAGTTTAAAATTATTTATTAACACATTTTAATAAGATCATTTACTAATAATATTTGATGGATTAAAAGCTTCAGTAGCGGGATTTGCGACATGATTATATTTTAAAGAATACATTTATTTATTTGTTTACAAAAGGAATTCATTTATTTGAAGGTGTAATCTAGCTACCTAAAATTCTCAAGTAAGTATTTCTAATGCATGCCTGGAGGGATTTATACCTTTGCAATGCAAGAGTCTAAAGTAAGGGTTATAAGAGTAGCGGCAGACATATATTTATTTAATTAAAATATTTATTTATAACTAAGGGCAAACATTTATTTGAGAGTGAATTATGAAGATAATACAGAGGCGGAGTGATATATAGAATAATAAAATTAAGTAAAGGAACACGTGGTACGCTTTAGAAAGGCGATATGGAATGGCAGTATATCGAAACTGCAATGCCGTGAATGAGTTTATAAGAATGTCGGGCTGGTCTCTGCCATCGGCCCGATGAAGTAAGGTGTCACATAAGCATAACCAGGGACAAGCGGTCCATGTTGCAGTTTGCCAGCTGGCTGTATGACATCGTCAAGTCCTACGGGAGCACCCATTATGTCCGCTTGTGTAGGACGACTGGGGTTAATTTCAACCCTGAAGAATCCAGAAATTTCATGGCGGAATGGGTCATCGTGTCTCTAAAATGTAACACATGTATAATGTATAAACAATTGTGATAAGATTTAAATAGATTTCTAACTCGGCCCTACATTATCAACATTTACTAAAGAACTTTGGCAACTCTCAAAGAAATGTAATTTTATGGAACTATTCATTAAGATTTAATAAATGCAAAACATATATAAACTAGGGATTATTACAACTAATACGCCAGCCATTTGCGAAGTTGTAGACCCCTGCATTACAATCAATGAAGCATTGAATGTGTGTCGGTTTATATGAAAATTAAATTATTTATGAAAGTAATGTTAATGAAATCTGACACGCACTCACTCTTTCAAGCGATCATAGATTTAAACTTTGAAAATTGAGACAATTATGAGCATGCAATAATTAAATAATAAATATAGATAAAATGTAGATTTTAGAAATACGCACCCAAGAAAGATAGAATGAGGTAAGCTAGATTATTAGAGAAATTTACACATTAAGTTAACTATTCAATTTTAGTTATACAAATGGTAGTTTTACATTTTACAATTTAGATAAGTAATATGAAGAAGAGCTATGGCATGTTATTAGAGTACTCTAGAATTTGAACACAGACAGGTACCTGTTTTATAAGAAGTTTTCCGAGTCCATTGGTTTAGTGGCAAATAGTTCATGAGTGGCAATTCTTTCTTGTATTTAGATATTTCATTTACTTTAACAGCAGCAGCAGCAGCAGCTTTCTCATTTATTTCAGGCAGCAGATCTTCATGGTGAATTTATGACGGACAATAGAAAGTTCAGCATCCGATAGGTCATCTCCCGATGGAGAATAATCTAGGTGCTTTTACTTGGTCATACCTTGGCAGGAACAATTTATTTTTATATTTTGGAGACTCTCAGTGATCGAGAGCAAAGCTAAAGTTTAAGTGAATGTCTCCAGCAAGTCTAAGATGGCCTCTTTTCTTATCTTGATCTTTCACATTTTTGTTAAGGTATTTTTAGGTTCTAAAAAACCCTAAAAAAAAATAAAAAAAAACCAAAAACACTTATTTTTTTTATTATTTTTTTTTAAAAAAAAATGAAAGTGAAAAGATTAATAACAAAAATTTTTTTAAAAAAAAAAAAGAATTTTTTATTTAAAAATTTTTTTTATTTTTAAAAAAAAAGGATTGTGTGATAGAAAAGAAGAAAAGGATTTGTATTTTTAGGTTCTACTTAATCTGCCCTGAGGATAATCAATGCATTTTGTTGGTTTTAATTATAAAGAAAGCTGCCGTTCTATTGTTTACATTTTACATTTACTAATTACATTTTGGGGAATTTTTCTTTAATTAATCTATTATCTATCACTGACCGATGCTTTTAAATTTCAAAGACAAAAAGGGAACATAAGATTATCTTAACTTTTAATTAAATATTACATCAGATTTTTTTAGAATTATTATTAAACGAAATTTAAACAAAGCAATAAATACGAACTTTATAATCCAAAATAAATGATTAAAATTATACAAAATTATATAACTAAAAGAAATCTAAATTATATTATTTTATCCCTATTTATTGCCTTTAATTTCAGATCAAAAGGTGTGCATGTTTATGCTGAATTCTACATATATTTATACATTTTTAATATTGCTACACACACAATTCAATACCAAAAGTTTAAATTTGGGCGGGATAGACCGGTCAGTGAGAGATGACAGAAAAAGGTGAAACTTAAGATTCGAATATGAATCTTACTGTTTCAATGTCTTCAAACCCAGCTATTCAACTCAAATACCTCAATAGATAACTTTTAGTTAAATGCTGGCTTTGGGTTGGTGTTTTTAGATCTAGTGTCTGAACCTACCTTAGCACCTCTCTGAGGAGGTCCAGAGCACAAAACCATGGTTAGAGGTTTGGGTGGGGGGTCCTGACAGATATTTTAAATGCTTTCTCTAGCTAAGCATTTATCACAAAGCTTGTTGAGGAATTCGTAATCCTCATTGTTTATAACTTACAAGCTTAAGAGAATAGGGTCTTATTTTTACTATTTATAGTCTCTGCCTTAAGTCTTATGCAATGTTATATTGCTAAGACTACTAATATATGGTATGGGTGAAGATCTATTAGCCCCATATAGCTATTTGATTTGGATAGTTGGGTTTGAAGACATGTAGGTGTCTGAAAATTTCAGATTTTCCACTCAATAGATAACTTTTAGTTAAATGCTGGCTTTGGGTTGGTCTTTTTAGATCTAGTGTCTGAACCTATCCTAGCACCTCTCTGAGGTGTGCCAGAGCACGAAACCATGGTCAGATGTTGGGGGGGGGAGGGGCTGACAGAGATATTTTAAATGCTTTCTCTAGCTAAGCCTTTATCACAAAGCTTGTTGAGGAATTGGCAATCCTCATTGTTTATATCTATGACTCTTATTTTGACTATTTAAAACAAATATAATTTTAAAAAAATATATATTTTTATTGCCGATTCTGTAATTCATCAATCAACAGTTGGGACATTTATCAATCTGTCTGCACATGGATTCTTAAAATTAACGCCTTAAAGATTAATGGTTAAAAAAAAGAGTGTGACGTAATATGGATTTATAATATATAACTTTACATGGCCAGTTCAGATATTTTAAATCACTTTATTAACTAATATTATTGTCATTTATATCCGAATCTTTATGGTAAAATTCCAAATACGAATTGATGGAGTAAAATATATTTTACAAGTCTGGAAGATAATAGTAATAATTCCATTATTTCGTTATTTCCACCTTTCTTTGGTTGGGGAAAGTAAGCTATTTATAAAAGCCTTCGGAGTAAAATGTACAAGTTTTTATTTTTAATAATAAAATATTTCATAAATTTACGGTGAGGCAATTACAGGTGGAGCAAAAATATAATTATCCCATACAGAGTTGAAAAATCGAATTTGTTTTTCCCCAAAAAGAAAATTATAAAATTAATTGTTATTTATGTTTGTTTTTTTTTTTTTTATTGGAAACATAAAAACAAAATAATATTGATAATTTCCAGTTTTGCTCTTATTTGCCATTGGAAGTGATAAGAGGGATTAGAAGAAAGTAACAAGTTCTGATTGGCTGGAATTAATGATATTAAGGGATATGAAAACGAAATCTTTACTTTCGTTTTAGAATATAATCAGGGAGCAGATAGCGGTCACTTATCCTAAATTATAAAAGTTTAATCGCTGTACTTTAAAATGAAAGCGAAAATGGTAGTCAGAGGTTTACAGTCTTATTTAAATACCCATTGCAGGAAAGCTATAGTGAATGTAGATATCAAAGAAATGGCTAAAGATTATCAATCGAGATATAACAAAGATCCAGTTATTGTAGTAGACGGCAATGTTTGTGTTCGAAAACTTTATGGTTCTGCATTAGCTTGGATTTACGGAGGCCTATGGGGTGTATATATTGAAAGTTGACAAAAATTTGTGCGCGCTTTTGAAAAAGTTAATGTCAAGCTTGTGTTTATATTTGATGGTTGCGTTGCTGGTGACAAAAGGGAACCATTGATTTCACGAAAACTAAAAGACATACAGAAAGTTAAGACAGTCTTTGGTAGTGTTAAAAATAAGGGGAAGCCACCACGTACTGATAATTTTATGATTCCTACTGCATTGTTTACCTTAACTCCCTTTGCTTTGAAATATGAGTGTGGTTCACAAGTTCATTTTTCATTAGAAGCAGCTGATAAAGTTATTTTCGAATTTGCAGAATCAAAATTTTAGCAATATTAAGTCAAGACACCGATTTTCTAATATATGATACGGTCCCTTATTTAAGCATAAATGATTTAAATATTGATACTTTAAAGACTGTTAGGTACGATAGAAACAGTTTAGCACAATCGCTTGGATTAAGAGCTGATCTTTTACCAATTTTTGCTAATTTGGTTGGCAATCATATCATTTCTTTATCAGATCTATGGACATTTCATAACTCACTGATATGCCAGCATTTTTATTTTGGAGCAAGCGATTGGACCATAATTATTATAACTGCTGCAAATTATATAAATGAGATCGTAAGTAATCGTGAATTGAAGGATGTAATTCCTGCAATTTCAAAGTCTGTATTTAGAAATAAAGATAAAGTGCAAATATTGTGGGCAAGTGTAAACAGTTATTGTAAGAGTGAATCACCTTTATCAGTTGATTCAACTTCTGCGACATCAGAAATTCTTAAGTTAGCTGACGATAGACATATTAACTGTGACAATCAGTTAATTATCTACAACATTTTGAAAGAATTTGAATTCTATTCCGATATATATATATGGAGCACGGTGGTCGTCAGGATATTTCATTCGTTTGTACTATTGTGCAACCTGTTCGACAAAGATTATATGGACTCCTTTTAGGTGTGAAGAAGGAGTCATTTAACCAAACAGAACCTGATGACATGCAACTACTTTGTAGAAAATTTGACGAGATTATAGTGCCTTCTAACTCTCCTTCTTATGAAAGCAATAACATCCAAGCTTTAGACTTAAAATTGGGAGTCAATGCAGTAAGAGAATTGTGTGTTGGGCCAGATAATCCTGATATCATTCCAAATATTGTTTCTACATTACCGGTATTTTTAAAACATGTGTCTGTTAGTGCAAATAATTTATTGCCTCCAAGTTGGAGGTTCGTGTACGTTGGAGAGCACTTTTGGCTTGTGTTTATTGCAGTGACATTTCTGTGAATGAAAATTCAGAAGATTAAGACCAAATACGTGCTTCCGGTTCTCCTTTTACATTATCTGTGTACCAGCCAATCAGAATCATTGCTTTTGGAATATAAACTTAATGCATTTCTCAGCCACTCTCTCACATTACCAACTGCATATGAAATAAAACGTCTTCATGTTAGAAAAGTAGATTGTAAAGCGGTTAAGTTGGCATCTCTCTTTATTGGAGGAGTTGATATTATCTTATGTGTGCTGGGTGCATGTAATTATCCAATACTTCACGAAGATGCCTTACTCTGGAATTATTTTGATGGTAAGTTTTTCCATCATAAATATCTATTAGCTAAAGGAGGAGCTTCAGTCGATGTTCTTTGCAATAATGATGTGGATGTTCTTGAAGAATTTTATCATCTTAAAAATATGATTCTAAACAAACCAGCAACAAAATAAATGCTAAAATAGCATTTAATAACTTATATATAATAATAGATGTTTGTTAAATCTAAGTGATTATGTATGTTAATTCAGTGATTAAAGTCCCAGAGACAATTATTCAGTTATATATATGCGTTTGTAATAAATATGGAATGGTGGTGTTGTTTTTTTCAGTTTTGTTTATTAACATAAATTCCATAGTCATTCTGAGTTTAATATTAGTAATGTTAAGTGCTTTATATGTTTTATATTCATTTTTGTGAACAAGAACCTTGGAGGAAGGTATGAGACTAATTACTCATTTTATATATAACAGTTACTAATGTGTTGAGATTAATTGTAATCACTAAGTGAAGACTACCATTCTATATAGTCATAATGGTTTTTTTTTTTTGAAATATACCATTTACATTTTACAACTAATGTGTACATCTACCTATTTTATTTTAGAGAAGCTATAGGGATCGTAAATTTGTTTCATTCATTGATATAATGAATATGTTTCTATTTTCTTTCATGTATGAGTATAATCCATTTTATGTATCACTTAAAAATATATCACGATGTTGAACAATATAGCTACTATTTTCTTATGTCATTTCTTTTATCAATGTTCAGATAAAACGTGTTTTAGCAATTTTAATTATAACATCCATATGTGTGATTATTTTTTTAGCTTTATTTAATTTTTATTACACTAAAGCAGACATATAATGTCTATTAGGACAGTTATCTTCTGAAAATACATGTTTTTTTTTTATTATTTTCTTGTGTGTTTAATAGCCATATATAACAAATCTGATTGGGGTAGGGTTATCTAAATTTATTCTCTTTCTGATAATATAGCCTTTTTAAAATTCATGTATGCAATCAATAAAAATAAAGAAATTGTAAAATATTTTAGTAGATGTTTTCTGGATTTATTATTTGTCTTTTCTTAATTTAGTTATAAAAATATAAAGTCAATCTTAATAAATATGTCTTCAGAATCTCTTGGAAATGAGAACAGTAAAATGGATTCTTTCATAAGAACAGATGTTTCACTTTTTTTCCCCATGATTAATACCAATTAACCATTCCTTCTTGCTTATCACTCTATTTACCATGCATTTCTATTTTCCTGTAACTTTATTCATATAATTTGACATTCTTTCATCCTAATTTGCCTTTCAACTTATTCATTGTTCCTCCATCTTTTATGAGTTGATTTTTATTCTATATAATTTTATATATACTTATTCATTACTGTCTTATATGCCAATTAACAAATGAATTTTTTGTTGCTACAGGAAGTGGGGGGAGATAATAAACTAATGATAAAAATATGTTCAAATATATATTATAAAAAATGGTTTTACTTTAATATACAATCTACCCACTAGATAGAAATACATAGGAGTTATCAATAACACAGACATGGGGGCCATCAGTACTGTTTAATCTATGAACATATTGTGATATTGGTGCTCATGTCTGCATTGGTTGGATGTGAGTTTTTCAAAAAGTGGGGTTGGAGATTTGCTTTTATTATTGGAGGTTTCTGTGTTTTTACTTATAATGGCGGTTTTTAGAAGATTAGGAAGAGGTGTATGGTAGATTATATTATCCTTTGATTTGTTCAGTTTATATTGATTGTTTGTAGGATGAAATTGCTGCTGAGTGGGATTGTTTATATTTAAAGCTTATTGGACATGTTGAGAGTGGTAGGCTGGAGGATCTTGTGAGTTTGTTTTGATCCCTCTGTAGGGTATGTTGTAGAAGGAGGCAGGTTGGATTTTATTAAATAGAAGTTTTTAGAATTGTTGGTGATTGGACATGTGAAAAGTGGTTGTTTGGTATATAGACATTGTTCAGATCTATAGTTGATTCTGATAGCTGGCAATCTGTGTATCATATGATAGTTGCTTCCGGAAATTATTGTGTACATGAGGGATTGAATAATACTCGTGGGATGGCTTTGTTTTGAAGGGAGTTAAATTTTGTAAGGATTGTTTGAATGTTGACTGCTCTGATACATTTGTTGAAGATATTTTGTTTCATAGTAATAGGGTTTGTGATAAGGTGAGGGATAGGAAAGGGTATGGTTTTGTTTCTTTGCCATTTTGCATGTGGGAATAATATTTTTGGATGTGGACTTGTTTGGGGCAGAGTTACTTTGAATAATTTGTTGGATAATATGAAGTTTTTGATGAAAGGGCTACTTATTTATTGAGTTGTGTATATTATTTCTTGTTTTTGTGGGAAGGTATAAGTGGTTTGGACTTGAGTGAGGGGATGAATTGGAAATAGCTATATTGATCCTGCTTTACTTATTCATAAAGAGTACTTAGACCACTTGATTTTGATGAAGCTGGGATTTTCTTTGAGGGAGGTGAAATGGAGGGAAAAATTAAGGAATCTTTATTGTTGACAGTATATGATTCTGAATCAGTGGACTTATTTAAGTTCTTTTAGTGTTGGAGGTGTGTGGAGGTGAGCAGAGTTATGGGTAGTGTTTGATTTGAATGTGTTGATATTTTGTAATTTTTTACACTTGAGATGTCTCCTTGTAGCAGTGAAATTGTTGATTGTGTTTGAGTTGTGAATTTTGGATAATTTTGATTATATGTATTAAGACAAGTTCTATATGGGTTTTTCCTTACTTAATATATATATGTTGATATGAATATTTTCACAGGTTGCATATATAAAAGACATATTTTGCGGGTTCATTCGTGTTAAAATATTTTAAATATTGATATATTGACGTTTTGACTTGGTAACACAAGTCATCCACTGAGTGATAAAAAGTAGAGAGACGGTTGTAGAGGCGCTACAATCACTGATTTGAAAAAAACGTTAAAGTTCCACCAATAACAAAAATGTTAAATTAAGAATATTTTTTAAAAAAATCTTTCCAAATAGGAGAAAGTTTGCTCGTATCATCTCGCTTATTGATATAATATGGCCTTTTAAGTATATCAAAGGCTTCTCTAATTTTGCACTGGTAGAGATTATCACATCTGGATATGATCCTGGTACTAGAAAAATCAATTTTATGACCTGAATCTATAGTATGGATGGAGTGAGAGTGCTGCTGATGATGAATGATGTTTAACTGCATTAGTATGCTCATCTCTCCTAATACTGATGCAACGATTACTCATATCTATGTAATAAGCCTTACAATTTTACATGAGATTTGATAGACACCATGAGATTCAAGAGGGATTGAATCCTTAGGCTTGGTTATTATATTGCTGATCTTTTGATGAGTAGAAAACGCTGTATTTATATTATAGCATTTTAATATACGTCCAATACTGTCTGTAGTTCCTTTTACATATGGAACACAAATCCTAATAGCTGATTTATCATCATTTTGTTTCCTATTTTTGTCCATTTTGGGCTTGAAATAAGGCTTTTTTTAATAAATTTATAATTGTAACTATTTGCTAATAAAACACTATTAATATGATTTATTTCTTCTTTCAGATGTGACTTATCTGAAAGGTTAATTGCTCTATTTAAAAGAGTTTTGGCTACAGAAATGATCTGAGTTGGGTGGTGATGAGAATGGAAATGTGAATATCTGTCCGTGTTTGTATTCTTTCTATAAATTGAAAAAGATAAACTATTTGGTGTTCTGGTGATTAAAACATCAAGAAAAGCGAGTTTTCCATCAGACTCTGTCTCCATTGTAAATCTAATTTGAGGATGCATATTATTTAAAAGTAAGAAAAAATCATCTAATTTATTTTTTTCATGTTGCCATATGACAAAAATGTCATCTATGTATCTGAGCCAAATGAGGGGTTTTAAAGATGATGATTCTAAAGCACGAGTTTCTATATTTTCCATGAATAAATAAGCTATTACTCCTGAGATCGGTGAGCCCATAGCAGTACCAAAACCTTGTCTGTAATGCTGTCCATTATATACAAAATATGTGTTCAAGAGACAATGTTTAATCAAAGCAATAATATGGTTTGGCAAATTGCAATGTTGTGAAATTACATTTAAAGCTTCATCAATTGGAATGTTTGTAAACAAAGACATGACATCAAAACTCACCAGAATGTCATTAGCATTAATTTTTAATTTTTTTAAAACAGAAATAAATTGAAAAGAGTTTTTAATATATGATTTAATAGATGGAATTGTAGGTTTAATGAAATCCGATAAATATCTAGCTAAAATATGAGTCGGAGATCCTATTGGACGAAGAGGGTATCTGGTTTGTGAATTTTTGAAAGTCCATAAAATTTTGGACAGAAACATGATTTTTCACGAGGGATTATTTTATTTTTTATCTCTGTTTCAATAGGCGATTTATTAATAATGGCTTTTATTGATTTTTTTTTTTTGATGATTTTTTCTTAGTTTTAAATAATATGCATCCTCAAATTAGATTTACAATGGAGACAGAGTCTGATGGAAAACTCCTTTTTCTTGATGTTTTAGTCACCAGAACACCAAATAAGACATTATCTTTCTCCAGCGATAGGTTAAATAGATTTGTAGAATTCAATATTTGATTATAATATCAGGCACACAATAGACTCAAGCCCTGATTTAAGCATGGTCAGCAAGAGATGTTGTATATAGAAATATGCTCTAAACATAAGCGATTCACTTAAGTTTTTTAAATTGTTACTGATGGCAAGTGCACAGAGATTTATAATATCTAAGAAATAGTGCATTATCGGAGTTTGACTTCCAATTTAATAGTTTGTTCCTGTTAAATAAATCAAAACATTATTTTTTATCCCCTCAAGCAGATTTATTTTTATGCTAAATAAAATTTTAAATTGCTCTTATCCTCAAATTGAAGAAGTCAAAATATTTCTTAAAATATATTGGAAAATTTAATGATTCTGATAATTATACAGTTCTGATTTATATATAGCATACTTTTTATTTGCTAGTCTAAGTTTTTTTTTTTTAGAAAAGTCGTTTACATTTTCTCTCTTAATGCTTGCCAGTCTACTTCTGTTTGTTAATAATATATATATGATAAACAAAACAAGTTATAAATTTCGTAACTTGCTCTTAGCTTGCATTCTATGATCACTAGATGGAGCTTTACCAATAGCACATAACAAACTGTTTACATAAATGCTGAGAGAGATAGAATTCAATATCTCTTTCATTGTTTCCAACCTCCAGACCATGGTTTTTAGCTAATTGGCTCACCTCAGTAAAGGGTAGGGAGACTAGTAACTAGATCTAAAATGCTGATTGTAGAGTTAGTATTTAGATCTAGTTTCTAGTCTCCCTACCCTTCACTGACATGAGCCAATTAGCTCGAAACGATGGTCTGGAGGTTGGAGACAACAAGAGATATTGAATTCTATCTCTCTCAGCATTTATGCAAACAAAGCTTATTAGGAGCTCCATCTAGTGATCATATATATATATGATAACAGATGGCGTTCCACCAAAAACACCGTCAAGCGTAGTTTTCTGTTTACATAAACGTCAGAGCAAGCATTCACTATCTCTAACTTTAATTCCACTTTCAGATCATGATTTCAAGCTATTTGCTATCGTCAGTGAAAGACAGGAATAAGAAACTAGATCTAAACACAAATTCTGAGCATTTATGAAACAGTTTTTATTCAGCTTACAAGCATGAATCCTTTAGACACGTTAATGTCTTCAAACTCGGCCTAGCAAGCCAGATAGCTACATGGGTCTGATCTCAGTTCAGCATCACCACATAGTAGAAGCCTCTGCAATATACATCATTCCAAGAAAGACCTCAAAGGTACATTTATGAAAAACAAAAAAACACAAGTTAAAAAACTTGCTAATGCTTGTATTTATGATAAACAGATGGCGTTCTACCAAAAACACCGTCAAGCGTAGTTTTCTGTTTACATAAACATCAGAGATTCATGCTTGCAAGCTGAATAGAAACTGTTTCATAAATGCTCAGAGTTTGTGTTTAGATCTAGTTTCTTATTCCTGTCTTTCACTGACGATAGCAAATAGCTTGAAATCATGATCTGAAAGTGGAATTAAAGTTAGAGATAGTGAATGCTCGCTCTGAAGTTTATGTAAACAGAAAACTACGCTTGACGGAGTTTTTGGTAGAACGCCATCTGTTATCATAAATACAAGCGTTAGCAAGTTTTTTAACTTGTGTTTTTTTGTTTTTCATATATATATAATGAAGCAGCTTCTGTGATATTACATAGTGTTTATAGAACAACAAAATTGTTAGCTGTGTTAATTTTTAATCTTTCATTTGATAGCCAATTACAGAAAAAGTACTTATATTTTGATATGAAAAGTTTAGAATTTTATCTACAATAATACCTTATTGAGGTAATATTAGAAAATAATCATTTACGAGTATTTCATATAATTCTAAAAATGTGATCAAAATTATTCGCTATGTTCTTTAACATGTGACTTTAATATTTTAATGTTCTTTATTAAATTAGATGTGAATTGTATTAACAATTTAAGACTTTCTGAAATAACTTGTGGTGACATTAAGTACAGTTTTCATAATTGCAGACTTCGTTTGTGTTTGGGGTTGTCCAAGAGACATAAAGAAGTGACCAATCTATAATCTGAAAACTGAATAATTATATAATGCTGTTTTGAAAAAAAATACAAACAGAAAAATTTTAACAATAAATTCAAGCTTTTATTTACTCTGAATAACAATAATATTCGTAGATAGGATTAGTAAATAACTGGCTAATTACTAGTGGAACAGATCATGTAACACAGTTCATATATCTACAGATAATTAATATATAACAGTCTTTACAACAATAGTTCTGTCAGCACCTTACTGCTCATGCGCATTTCTTGAGATAGCCTAATTAGATTATGACTAGAGCTTTGTTTTACTGCCAATACTTATAGTGTTTCTAATCAGCTTTCAGATCTTGCTTTTTTACCTTCTTTCTTCACATTACTATTACTCTAGACACCATTGACTAAACTGTACCAGCAAAACACCAATTTATATTCTGCAAGCGTTTTTGTTAGTTTTGTTAATTTGCATAAAATTAGATTATTGACCTGCAAATTAGCCTATTCTTGCAGTAAAGTAATTTTCTTTTCTGCATATCATTATTATTTCTGGAGTGTCTTTAACATTGTCCAGACTGTATACACACACAACTTTATTAATGAAGATATATATTCATCCATCTGTATACAACATTCTTCTCTTCACTCCAGAAATAAGCAGAACTTTATTCACAAATTTAATCTTGTAACTTTTCTTTATTTATAATATAATCTTGTAACTTTGTTACTGTCTGCAATTCAATGAAGTTGTGTTGATATTACTGCTGCTTTTTCTTGCTCTGTAGTCTTTTCCTCCTGTTCACCATTGAATTCCAGTGCTTCTTTATAATCTGGCACTTCTAACTCCTTGTTATTAGAAACATCATTCTTATTATCCTTAACTGTATTCAAAATAGTAACTATATTTTCTAATATTTCAGTTTGTCATTCTCTAATATGGTTAACCTATGGCATCTTAATACTCTCACCTTCTAACTTTATTTCACATACTTGTGCAGACACAGTTCTATATTTCTGGTAGTTATTTTTTCTTAACTACATCTCTAATGTATATTGTTTGGTTTAGCTTTGAATCTAAGCTTTTCCAAATCTACATCTTTTTTTTCCTTTATCTGGAATTAAAACAGATAGGTGTATTTTCATGCATTGTTTCATTCATAGTTCCATGGGTGCTCTCTTTGTAATAGAGCTGGGTGTAAATGGTGATAAAATATCAAAATTGTAAATGCTCGTGAATATCAGTGTACTCCTGCTTATTTAATGCATTTTTCAAGTGCTGCCTTCTCTCCTATTGTGTTTTGACTGATGGTGATAAGCTGGTATCAATATGTGCTGTATCCTTTTTGGAGCAAGGATATTTTTTAAGTTTCTTTGAGATGAAGCCCATATCATCTGTTGCAATGGTTTACGGAAACAATGCGTTGCAAAAAATTCATTTAAAAGTTTTATCGTATTATTTTTACTTTTCACTAGATGGTATTCTATCCATTTTGAATATGCATCTACTTCTACTAGAAAAATATATCCTTTAAATGTTTCAGCATGAACTAAATAGAATTTTTTAGCTGGTATTTTTATTCTAACAGTTTTAACATGTCCAATATTTATTTCAAGTGGCCTAAACAATTATGTCCTAATACTGGCTAAATGTCTCTTGTAACTATATATATAGGTAAGTTTTTAATATGGCTATTTACCATTTACAAGCATTGTCACAACTCTCTAAATACTTGTTGGGTTTTCATTTACACCTGTTGTGATCAAGGTAGTTTTCTTTTTCTTGATGTTTATCTTTGCTCATTTCCAAATTATTATCTAATCTTGTATCAGCATCAATGTTTATATTATGCCTACCTACTGTTGATCCCTATTTATATCATTTGATCATAGACATTTACTTTTAACTTAGATATATCATCCTGTTTTTCATTTCAATTTTTTTACTGTAGCAAATTTATTAAATGCCTCTCTCCTCCATGTACTTTTTATAAGTAAATCTTTTTTTACAGTTTGTTTTTACACACTTCTGACAACTGATGTGTCAGACCAAAGCTAAACATCTTTTTTTAGTTTTAAATTTATGGGTTGATTCAAAATGGCATGTTTTTCCACAGCAATAACAAATAGGAGGGATCTGTGTTAAATTCTTTTGTGTCACTCATGGCAGTACCACATTTACATGTATTTCAGAGATATGTAAATCTATAGCAATTTTGAAGGCTTCCATATGTTCTAAAATGGCTTCATGAGTTATAGCGCATTCAATAGTGATCTTATGTTAGCATAGACTCATTTAGTAGCATCTGTCTGAGTTTTACATCTCTAATACCCCACAGCAGCTGGGTTAATAATATTTCATCAATAGACTGTTTGACCTTGCAGTCTTTCATCAATGTCCTTAATAATAAAACATATTTGCATATAGTTTCATTCTGCAGTGCATTCTGGGAAATAAAGACATGCTGCGAATTTTGAAGTTATCTATTTAAAATCAACATTTGGTTTTATTAATTCTTATGGAATTTTTTCAGGCAGCTTCAGATCACAAACAATTTGCCACATTTGAGACGTACTGACATTCATAGTAAATTGGCAAATTTTCGTGTGTATATTTTTCCATTCTTGAACACGTATTTTTCCAGATGGTTTATTAATCTCTCCACTCCTAGATTATTCACATCAAAGTTTATTCTTCTGCATATTTCCTGAATTATCTTAATCACTAATATACACTTTCAGGTCTGCAGCATAATAACTTTACAACTACTCAATTTTTTACTGCATCATATAATATTTCACAGAAACTCCAATGACATAATCTACTATCAGCTTCATAAGTTAGTCAAGTAACTGTTATATAATATATACAGGGCAAAACTATAATCTGACAGCTGGATAATTACATACTTTGTTAAAAGAAAATAAATACAAAAAGTTTAACACTAAATTCAAGAATTTATTCGCTCTGAATAATATTAGTAGATTGGATTAGTACATCAACTGCCTAATTGCTAGTCAAAAACAGAATCAATCTAGATCACATAAAAGTTCATATATCTAGTTAATTAATATATAAAAGTCTCTTTACAACTGCAGTTCAGCAAGCTCTTCCTGATCACACATATCTTTTGAACTAGTCTAATGATATTATGACGACCACTCTACTGCTAATACTGACTTATTCTGCACTATATAACTAAGTTTTATTTCTTGTCTCCACATTATTACTTCTCTAAGGATTCGACACTTCCGGTTGGTAATGGCCAGTCATACAAGGTCTTTACCTGCTTAAATTTGACGAGAATTAGGCGATACGAATCAAAATAAAATATGGGGAGGAAGAGTAAAAAAAAACCAGAAGTCAAAGTGAGTATTACTAATGATAAAGATAATCTAAAGGATTTAGTTTATAGTAATTTGGAAGAAAATAAAAACGGCAAAGATAAAATGTCCGATAAACCTAGGTTAAATGAATGTAAATTAGAAAAAAATAATGGCGATACTGAATTAAATAAATTTAGAGATGAAAGTGATGGTAATAGTATTAACGTTAAACTGCAACTATTGCAAACAAAAAATCATGGGAGTAAGACTTCAGGCATTGATAGAGAAAATACTAGAACAATAATTGACGGTGGCTCACATAATAACGTTGAATTAGAAAGATCAGAGCGGGAAATATTAAAACATAGTAAGAGAAGGAAAATGGATAATGATGAAAGTTATGAATTGCCGGATGAGCGGAGTACACAAGCTACTTCAATAAAACAAATCACAGCCAGTTCAAAATTATAAAAATAGTAAATGAATCGGATAATCAAAAAGAATTAATTAAAAAAGCAACAACAAATTTTTCTGAACTTAACAATATCGTTCCAGAAAATAAAAGCACAAATAGACTTAGCACTGAATCTTTTGTTACTTTAAACTCTTATTGGAAAAAAATGTTCATAAGCTGCATGTCACCAAGTACGTCAATTTTTAGTTTAGTTATGCAAACAAATGACACTACAGGAGAACATGTGCTTGACAAACCAGATCTTAATGAATATTTAAAAGCACTCGATGCCCAGGAATTGATTAGCACGGTTAAATATACGGCCTTTTTTCCTACTAGAGGGTTTGTTTCAATAGAATATTACAATAAAGAACAAAAAGAAAGAGCAGAAAACTTAATTAAAGAAATACAAAATAAAAAATTTTACTATGTAACAAAAGATCCAAACCCATTAATTTATGGAAGAATACTACACACTCCACCGAGTTTCAATATTGAATATTTTAAAATGCAGATAGGCAATTATGCAGAGGTAATAAATATGGAAAGGGAAATGACTGCGGATGTAGCCTTTCAAATTCCATCAAATGCATGGAGGGTAGTGCTAAAGTTGAAAGAATAGCTTACACATAGATTATTAAAGGATAAAATGCCCATTTTCTTAGTTATAAGAGGTAGACCACTTTTGTGTTTTAGATGTGACAAAGTTGGTCATATAGCAGCGATGTGTGATATGGGGAATTGCATAAAGTGTAATAAATTCGATTGAATGAATCACCTATGTAATAATTCACCTATAAAGACATGGGCTAATATAGTTAATAACAATAGAGAAGAGGATAAATTGTATGAAGAACAGATATATAATGAAATTAATACAGATATATTAACCGATGCTGAGCGTTTATCAGTTGAACCTGACACACATGCTGATAGTAGTAAAACCTCTGAAGATGATGATGACACTGACTCATGGATGGAAAGTGTGGTGGAAGACAGGGATATCGTAACTCTATCAGTAGAATCTCTCAAACAAGTAAATAAAAAGGAATGCAGAAGAAAAACCAACATGGAAGATATAGCTGATAAGGGCAATAATGATAATAGTCAAGCAAATACTGATGTTCTAACATTGCCTATGCAGGATAGAGAACCTTTAAATGATGATGTTAATAATGATAATAAGCAAGCAAATACTGATGTGCTAACATTGCCTATTCAGAATAGAGAACCTTTAAATGATGTTAATGATAAGGAATATGATGAAAAAAAACTAAATTAAAAGAGAATAATTTGTGAATATTTATATAAATTGACAAATCTTTTGCCAAATCATGAATAAAGCACTAAATATAATATCCATTAATGTAAGAGGTATGAATGGAGGTGATAAAGCAGATAAGGTTGTGGATTACATAGCATCTCAGAAATATGATATTATAATTTTAATTGAAACAAAGATTAGTGACAAAACATCCCCATGGATTATTGAAAAACTCACAAATAAAAATTTATTTTTGTACAAACCCTAACATGAAATCATCACAAGGAGTGGCAGTGCTAATAAATATGAGTGCAGGTATAAGAAATATGCAAATAATATTGTTACAAGTAAACTATGTGGTGTGTCCTTTGTTATTTTTGACCAGCTTCATTACCTAATTGTGGTGTACTTGATTTCTAAGGGTAATAATATACATAACATGATTCATAGTGTCCAGAATAAGTTGTTACAAAAGCCGGGTATTGTTGTGGTGGGAGGTGATTTTAATTGCTCTTATCAGAATATTCCCAAACTCCTAGAACAGAAATTGGAAGTGATTGCTGTGTACCCGTTGAAAATGAAATATGGCAAAGATGCTTATTCATTTTTTAACAGTAGATACTTCTCACTGATTGATTTGTTCTTTGTATCCAGTGCTAAAGTTAAGGACTCATTTATTGATACCTCTTTGGTAGCCTTCTCGGACCACTTAAGAATACTTCTCCAGATAAAGAATTATAGTTTAATTAAAAATAAAAGAAATGCCTTTACTATAAAGAAGAACATTAGGAGTCAGATTTTCCTTTCGGTAGATCAGATTTCTAACATTATCATAGCGTCAAATTATTACAATCAGATTTCAAACCTGCCTCCATGTATTGCTTGGCATAAATTCAAAAAATTTATTTCAGACTTGTGCTCTGATAGCTCGAATAATATGATGTCCAAAATCAAATGAAAAATAGAATTATAGAGATTAATAAAACAATGAGTGTCATTTCTGAATTGGGTGAAAATAAAGACCTGGTTGGTAAACTACAACAAGAATATAATAATATATATAGGAAAATGCATGAAGATACATAATACATTAAGACTAAGGAAATTAATTCTGGGGCTGGGACAAATATTAAAACCAACCATTAATTATGCAAAAATTTATATACCTCACACAAATGGTATAGCATCTATGAAGACAATAGAAGATTCTCTAATATCTGGTGATGAGGTTGATGAATATATGGTTGAAAGACTGAAACAGACCATGGGTAATCAGGACATTGATGGTCATCAATATAGGATAATTACAAAGCAAACAGGGAAGGAATATATTTCGTGTCAAGAAATTACAGATGAAATTAATAGATTGAAAATGCAAACAGTATTGGCTAATGATGCAATCCCAGCATCAGTTTATAAACGACTCACTTATCTTATGATAGGGCCTATGTTAAAATATTTTAATCAGATGTGCTCGCAAAGATTTGAATGGCCCAGCATAAATAAAAGAGTAATCTTTAGTGTTAAAAAAGAAAGGAACACATTAATACCTAAATTTGAAGACCTAAGAAATATATCGATTGAGGATATAGATTCTAAAATACTGGCTAGAATCCTACAAAGAAAATTGTTTAAAAGTGTCAGTGATAAAATTTCAACAGCGCATCATGCTGTGAAAGGTAAGAGAGCAATAAATGCAGCTCTTAAAATACAAGAAGCTATCAAGTATGCCAAGGCCTTGAATCTGACTCAGTACTTTGCATTGAAAATTGACTTTAAATCTGCATTTGACTTGGTTGAATGGGCTTATCTATTTAATGCCCTAAATGGGCTGATAAAAGATGATAAATATTTAATAAATGCAATAATTAATTATATTATTAATAAAATTTCTTATAAAAACTTTATGAGGAGGTCAGAGTTCTTTATCCCTAGTAAAGGTATCCCACAGGGTTCTCCATTGGCAGCACTCTTATTTGCTATTTATGTGTACCATATGGTAAAGGAAATAGAAAAAATAATAACGGAATCTACCTGCCCCATTTGGGAGTTTCAATAAAAGTAACGGCCTTTATAGATGACATAATAATAATTTTTGAAAACAGCTAAATATTGATATATTAGAAAATTCCAACAAGCTACAGGATCAGTAGGACAGTTTGCTGAAGTCAGCAGCTTGGCAATTGGCAACAGGGAAAAGAATACCAAGTGAGTTTTTAGCTCAGCCTAAGTCTTTTCTTGGCCTTCCCCTTTACTTATCCAAAACTAAAATGAATTGTCAGTTAAATCAACTAGTAACAAAAAAAAAATAGAAGAAAGAATTAATAGTTTTTCATATTTTAAACTCTATGAAGTGACTAGAACCAAGATTTTCAATGCAATTGCAATAGGAGTGCTTAGTTATTATGGACCTTGGTTGAAACTTTACAACAAAACTATCCAAAAAATTATACAGATGGCAAAGAAGTTCATATGGGGGAATAAATCTAGCCTCCTCTCAACCTCTGTACTCCAGCAACCAATAGATAAAGGTGGGCTTAACTTAATTGATCCAAAAGCTTTTGTAAATTTTATTACTGCCAGGGCATATCTGAATGTAATGAAGTAGCAGCCCTTTAGTCCCCCAACAGGAGATATAAGAATTTACAATGAAATGGGAGCTGAGAGAAGATCACATCATGTGGACATGTTTATAACATACAACGATTTACAAGATGATCTAAATGTCCAAAGTCTAGATGGAATAAAATATAAAGATTTAACAAAAGGAGATTATCAAAATGAGAATGCGTGGTTGGGTTGTTCACTGAAAAGTGTTCTTAAAAACTTCCACTCGATATATACACCTCAATCATCCATGAAGTTTATTTTTAAGCTGATAAATGGAATCCTGCCGACTACCTCCTACCTTAATAAAAGGCTGGGGATGGGGTTGGATGATGTGTGTATGTTTTGTAAGAAGAGAAAAGAAACATTTATGCACCTGCTTGAGGAATGCCAGGCATTCAGGGATATGAGATCACAAGTCTTTCATATGCCAATAATAGACCTAAAGGATCTGATAAAAAAAATATGTGATTAGGTTTAATCCGCATAATGTAATGGTTATAATCCATGCATTAAAAACAGTATGGCTAATTAGATGTTCTTTGGTATTTGACAATAAAAAATTCAACTGGCTGAGAAAGCTGGAGAGAGATTGGAGTGATTACTTTAAACTATGTTTAAAATATTGGCCAAAGAATACTGTAGAATCAGTGTGGGGAGAGTCTGCTCTATCCACATGTGAAATATGGTAGGTAAACATCATTTCCAGTCTAAGAATGTATGAGTAAGGAAAAGAAAGACAACATGTAAATCACTGAGGAAAATACCCCGAGTATTATGACAGTAGTTGAAGAAATGTTAGAGGAACTTAAATAACTTTTGTAATTATGTAAATTTTTTTGGTTTTTTAATAAAGAATATTACTTTAAATAAAAAAATTATTACTTCTCTAAATATCATTGACTGAACTGAACTAGCAGAACGCCATTTGATGTTCTGCTGAAATTTTTATTAGCTTTGTTAATTTGCATAAAGTTGGACTTTATTGACATGCAATTTAAGCAGTTGCTTCTTGCAGTAAACTAATTTTCTTTTCTCCATATCATTATTATTTCTGGAGTGATTTAACACTTTCTGTACTGACAAGCCTGTACACACACAACTTTTCAATGAAGATATATATATATATACACCCCACACAACAGAAGTATAATATTGATTTTTATCATTGGAAAGATATCGTTAGAATAGAATGAATGGTTTAGAACAAAAAAGTTGACTGGAAGAAGGTAAAAAAACAGCATCACATGACATGAAGCAAGGAGGAATGGAGCAGCATGATTTGTGGATTGACATGCTTATAGTTTATGGATTGGTTTCTGGAGTCTTCTCGGGATTCATCTCTGCTTCATTTGGAGTTGGATTGACGAGTTGTGTGCAAGTGGCTACTATTAGTCTATTAACATAATTTTTTTTTATTTTTTACATTGTAATTTTAGTTTATGTGCAGTAAATATAGTATTCAAAGATCACACTTGTTTTAAGTTATGATATTTCTTACAATTCTAGGGATATGAAAGTTTGATACTGAAAAAGAAGAGGGGAAATATTGATGCTTTGTATTTATGATGCTGACAGAAAAGTTTGGCAATTTCATGGCCAACAAGAAAAAATCACAAATGGCTTAGATCTAATCTCTCACTTGAAACACAAATGACCATGTTGAAATTTAATCTATTTTGGCCATATCATGAGATAAACTAACTCATTAGAAAAATATGCAATTCTTGGACAGGTTGGCAGTTAAAGAAGTGTATTAGGGAAGTGAATGGATTTATCATTGAAATAACGAATGTGTTATTGTGAGCAGCCTTAAATGCATACAGATGTCAAATTATTATTCTAAAGAAGTGATTTTCATATGATCTTCAGGAATCGATGTTAGTTTGATGATTCCTATTAATGATGATAATGATGGTATACTTGTTATTTATTTTTCCATTAGCAACTCCCAGTTGAATGTGAACATTCCTACTCCATGCACCAAAGCTAGATAGTGTGATGATTATGCAAACCAATCCAAGAAACACATGCATTCAGATATAGAACATGCTTGTCTATTTTTTTCTCTTCCTTGATATTTTGTGGTGTTGTACTTGTTTTTGTCACTTAGTACTGCTTTTGTCCAGGCTGGTCATGTTTGTGGCGTGGAGATGAGTGTGTGAGAGAGCAAGCATGTGGATTGGTTTGTGCAAGCCTTTGAATTTGCATATGTAACTTGCATGTTAAGCAATGCCCGAAGTTTTTTTTTATTTGTCATGTGGATGTTATTTATGATTGATCATGCCTCTTTGTGTTGTCTTTTCTGATCGTTACACTTATCATGGGCAACTTTGATGTGAAGCATATCAGGTTTTTGACCGAACTTGGTCTTATGCTGAGTCCTGTGCCAACAATGCCACTAGATTAGCACAGCACAATCTTATATATAAATGCGCTAAATCCAGACTAACATAAAAATCAGTATTTTTAAAGCTCAAGATCGAGTAGAATCAAGGTTTGAATCAGCTACACATTGAAGTTGTTTGCACTGAGGGTGGTGATTGAGGGAGAAGGTGCAAAGAGATGTCATTTGTCACAAACAGCATCTGCATGATGAGTAAGAGGGACTCGTGCATCATGTTATTACACGGGTGGTGTATATGGATTTTCAGACTGGCATATTGATCAGTCTGCCTGTTTTGCTCGTTTTATACTATGAGGGTCACTGGCCTGGTGTGGGGGGGGGGACAATTATAATATTTGATCTTTCCCGTGTGGTGGATTTTTCCGATTTGTTGAATTATAAACTGAGTCCACTTTTGTTCAGGAAAATCATATTCTCATGAAACACTCTTTTGGGAAGTCCTGTATTATCCATTCACTTCATATTCTGCACCTAATTATGATGTGATTTTACAATAATGGGATCTATAAAATCTCATCCAGCATGTTGGAACATACTGACTGACTATATGATCTTATCATTGTATTTTTAGAATTTTGCTAGTGTAAACAATTGCATTGTAAATCAATATATTTTATATCTTGAAATCATGTATGTATTTATGTATACTTCTTAAAACATTTTTATTAGAAATGACGAAGTTTATTCATTAATTTTGTTAATCTCAGCAGCATCAAAGAGAACTTTCTTGGTTTTGTTAGTATCCATTGCCTTTCATAATGTATAAATATTATAGCGTATATCAATGTCTCTTTTTATAATTACACAACAAAGACTTACAGTTCAAACTGATCCAGAATATCATTTTTCTAGTTTATACTACAGTTTTTTTAGAACTTTATTAGATTTTCAAGATTAATACAATTATTCCCAGAATTGTTAAATTAAGCATTGATAAAATCTTCCATCCATTAGTGGGTGCACTTGAGTTGAAAAACGAGTAGCCTGTTTAATTCATTCTAAAACAAATTATAATTGGCTTATTTTTGAATACAGTTCTAAATAATAAAAATACACAATTGCTTAAATATTAGTAATAAAGAGATAGCACAGGTTAACATGCAAATTGGAAGACCTTAGAAGTTTATCAGCAAATTTCTTTTTTTTTTTTCATATGTCATAGCATCGGCCGGGACGCGAACCCACAACCGTCTGCAACTAACTACTTGCTTGCAAGGCGACTGCGATAACATCTCGGCTAACAACGCTAGTTTTAGTCCTTTTCAATTATATAGGTTCTGATTCTTATGAGTATTTCTTATGTTTCTTGTTTTTCTGGAATTAGTATTAGCATTCTTACCTTTGGATGACCGCCTCTGATGATGATAGTCTTGATTAGTGATAAAATTAATCTTCATTCTTTAGCAAATTCAGTTGGATATATTCACTCAAATCAGTCAACTTCATAATTAGTTTTCCACCATTAATTGTTCAATTTATTTTTGCAATCAGTCAAGACATTAGTAACTTATTCTTAGTCCAATCAGTTTAGAAAGTTAATTTTTAAAATTTTTTGCACAAATTCTGCAAAATAAAATTAATCCATTTATAGCCATTACGATATCTAAAATGTCATTACTGCATCTTAAAAATGTACATTAGATGATTCTCAATGTCCATAAAATCATTGTTTATATGCAGAAAATCATCTCCACTTATTAACTTTTAATTTGAATTTCACTGGATACTGAGAAACTCCAGTTGTTCATTAAACAAATTAATCATTTTTATTTTTGATCAAAATTCAAGATGTAATATCTTTATAAATTAATAGAAGTATGTATTTCATGGTTCAGTAACTTTATATTGTGCTGAATATCCTCGGTTATTTTTTTATCTTGGTTATCTAGTAGTCATAAGTTTGTTTTTTTTAAATTTAGATAAATTTATTCGGAGTTTTATTGGGCAAAGCCATTAAAGTCATTCTACATATAAAAAAGAGATTATTTAATCTTAACGTTTCCTTTTTTTGCATTGCCTTAATTAATTACTGTAATCCATCATTATAAAAATTCTTTATTTCTAATACAATGTGTATATATTTTATAGTTCTGAAGAAGATTGCAGGGGCAATCGAAACTGTTGTTAGATGGGTGATATGTGAGCATTGTATTAAAAATAAAGAATTGTAATAAAAAACGGATTAAAAAAAGAGATTATTATATTTCAAACATCAGCAATTCAGGTCATTGGAAATAATACAACTTTATTAAAACAAGCAATTCATTAATAATTTGGAATAAATTTGTTTATATTATTAATAAAATTATAAAAAGCAAGTTGCAAGTGATCATCTTGACCAACTTATAACTTAATAAACATTCTTCTAAGTAATATAGTTTTCCCAATTATTTTTTAGTATGGTCACTAAATCTTGCAACAATTTTGTGAACTGAATTATGCAATTAAAAATTATTTATGGGATATAGTACACACATAAGCAATGATGATTACCAATTCCTCAACAAGCTTTGTGTTAAATGTTTAGCCAGAGAAAGCATTTAAAATATCTCCATCAGGAACCTCCCCCCCCCCAACCCCTGACCATGGCTTCGTGCTTTGGCAATCCTCATTACTTATAGCTTAAAAGCTTAAGAGAATAGGGTCATGTGATCTATGACTCTTATTTTGTCTATAGTACACACATACTTTTAGGACATGTATATTTGACACTAAATTGAATGTAACAAACCACAGGTTTTTCTTTAGTTTTGTAAAATTCAGGAATTTTATACATCTTAGTAATAATAGTAGTTTAATTTATATGTTTAATCATCATCATTTTTTTAATACTTTAGATGATCAAATTTCAACGTTAAAATTTGTTCATAATATAGCCTTTTGTATATAAAATTTAAAATAATTTAAAACAAAATTGAAATGGTCTGCTAACTAGGAATGAGAAATTATTTAATACATCAATGTGGCTTTCATTCCTTATTGGAATCTTATGATGTTTCTTTTGATAAAATCACATAAACAGAATAGTTAGCAACAATGGAATATAAATGGAGAAATGTCGGTGATTTAGACTGCAAGTTCTGTAAGGAAGGCATGGAAAATATTAGGCATCTGTTAATTGAATGTAAACGCTTATAAACAGAAAGGGTAAATATAATGAAATTATGGAAGAATAAATATAAACAATGTGATTATAGAGAAAGTGGATTCTTGGTTTTTATGCTGGTTTCGAAAAAGGGGATTTAGATATAAAGGCTATAGTATGGACAAATATAATGTTGCAGAAATGGAGGGCAGGATATGACAAAAATTTAGGTGGAAAATGGAAAGGTGGTTAATCTATCAAAGCTCCACCCAGTGGACATTGTTTACATTGCATTGTTGTGGATATAATTGGTGAAATACATATATGTGCTTGAAGGTGATTGACCTTATTACAATCCTTTTTTTATATGTGTATTTGCAAGACAACCTATGAAGGTATTTTGGATTGTAAGTCTATTTCCAATGATTTGGCAATGTGTATTTCCCCGGAAATTGTGCCAGACTTTTGACCATGTGTGCCCAATTAGTTTGGATTTTCTAGAATATACAAAGTTTTATAATATTTTCTTGGAATTGGAAAAATTATTGTTAATATCTGGAAAGAGATTCAATACGACATTTTAAATATAAGAAAAAAATATGTTTTCTGTGTGCATGTTTCCTGCAAGGAGGTTTTAAAACTAAGTTGTACATAAGATTAGTTGGATTTTTAGTAGGTTTGCTACTAAATAATTCTTCATTTTAAAAACGAAAGTGATTTATTTGAGAAAGAAGATAATGTTTGAGGGTTAAGGTTAGAAAACAAGTATTTATCAGTTTTTTTAAAAAATGAGTTTTTCTCTTTTTATATAAAGAGTTTTGAAGAGTACTTGTAAAAGCTTAAATTTAAATATAGAGTAGTGGACTTAAAGATTAAGGAATATGGATTGAATTTGTATCCCACAATGTATATATAATGGTCAGAAAGAAATTAGGTGTGCCATAGTAGACTATACAATATGTGATGAGGTTTATGATTTGAAATGCTTAAATAAGTCTAGGAAGAATATAACAGGTTATGATTATGTAAATCATTTGTAAAAGTGGTGAAAATATGGGTTTCAAATGTAGTTAAGAAAGATAGAGTATGTATTTTGTGGAATTACATGAGATATGGATGACAAAATAAGTAGTGCAATGGAGATGAATTGCCAAAGAATAAGTAATATATAGGAAAAGATAAAGAATATAGAAGCAAAAATTAAATCATTAGAGATGAAGTGTAAGTAGATTAGAAAATTAATAAATAGAAAAGATAAGGAAGAACTAAATAAGGAAGTCCTGAAGATGGAATTGAATAATACAGATGAAGTAAACTATAAGACAGTATTGATAGGAAACTAGCTAATTAGAAAATGTGGAGATGTAATTGCAAGGGAAAGTAGAAACAAGTATGTAAGTATATGTTTACCTCAAGCTAAAATTAGGGATGTTACAGATAAGGAAACAAGAGAGAAGAGATGTTTAGGTTATAAGAGCGACAAATAATTTGTCAGGGTCATAGGAGAGAATAATGGCTGAGTACATCGTATTGATTAGTAATTTAACTAAAATTAAAGGAAAAGTAAGAATAATTGGATTATTACCAAGATTTGACAATATGTATATGTTAGATAGGTCCTGATCTATAAATGAGAGATTGAAAAATTATGCAAGAGAAATAATGTTATGTTTGTGGATGTGTGGACTTTTTTTATTAGTAAGAGGGAGTTGTATAGTAAAGATGCATTGCACTTAGCAAAACAAGAAAGTAAAGTATTAGGGAGTTTGATTCACAAAAAATGTTATAGTTTGGAAAACTTATAAAAGAGTGTAGGGTTTTAAATTGCAGTGTTATCATAAAGAAGAATGGATGTGTTGTAAGAAATAAACAAGGGATGTTTGATTTAAATATAAATGTAGATGTGGAGAGGAAATGGGTCTATAAAATTAATGATAAACAAGTTTCTTACAAATGTAATAGAGAAGAAAGAGTCAACATAATTTATAAAATGATACTCAGAAAATAAGAAATTGTTAAAATTGGGTATTTGAATATGCAAGATAGTAGGACCAGAAAAGTGGTTGGAATTAGCAGTAGTGGAAAAAGTGGTGGTCGTATAGGAGTTATACCAAAAAAAATATTTAAATATTGTAAAGTGTCAAGAACATTTGTGGTTTGGCAAGAATGGATGGTGGCTATAGGGTGTACAGTTAAGGGGGATAGTTAAACTTTAATCATGTGAAAGAGTTGCATATATAAATGTCTAGTTGAGAATATACAGAATTTTAAAAAAGAGGAAAAATAATAGGCCTAGGGGATATGAATGGGCATATTGAAGAAATTGATGACATTGATAAATAGAGTGGACAGATGTTGAAGAATTTTTATCATAAAGAGAATTTGAGCATGGAATTTATCAAATATTTATAAAGAAAAATACACATGATGTAGAAATAATATATATTATACAATAGATTATGTATTAGTAGAGAAATAGGTAATGAATAAAAAATGGAAAATTAAAGTGTTTAATAATGAAAAGACAGTATATAATAGTTATCACAATTTCTTCATAATAGAAATGGTTAGGAAGGTGATGGAAAACAGTCATAAAAGTAAAAAGGATAGTGAAAAATGTGGATGGAGAATGAATGATAGGAATAAGTTAGAAGAATATAAAATAAAAAAGTAGAAGAAACATGGAAGAGTGTGTTAAGGATGAATATAAGAACTGGTGTGGTGAAGTAGAAAAAGTGGCAAATAGGCTTTTAGGTAAGAATATTCAGAAAAATAAAAGTAATAGAAAAGTGAGAATTAGTAAAAGTGTAAAAGAGAGAGGAAAACATGCAGTGAAGATAAATGTGTTATTACAAAGAAAGTGAAAAAGATGTTAATATTAAATTTGAAAAGTATTTTTTGAAAAAAAAAAGTTCGCTAAAATAGATAGATAATTATATAGAGAGAATGAAAAAGTGGAAGAGATAGGAATAAAAACATTTGGAAATATATTAAAAGAAGGAATGTAGGGAAGAGAGTAATAGTATTACTAGATGATTTGGAAAAAAACATAGCTCTAGAGAAAAACAGAAGTCAATCTTGAATAAGTATGTAATGGATTTAGAGGGATATTAGATGTGAAGGACAGAGTGATAATAAATGTAAAAGCATATAGTAATGGGATATTAAGTTGATAGAAAATGAAATAAATGATAAAGGGAAGACATTGAAAAGTGGAATAGCAACAGTGTTTAGATGGATTGGTAATGGAGATGGTGATGAATTTATGAAATGGGACATAATTAATTCTATTATCATGTTTTAATAATGTGGCACGAAAGAGTGAATTTCCAGGTAGCTGGAATAATAAAACAGTAAGGCTACTAAAATTAAACAATAATAGTCTGTTAAGGGTAATATAATTTTTATATAAAAATCCCCCTTATCTCTTTCCACATATATAAAATACTGTTCAGGGTTGTGAAGAAATAATTCATATCCGTAAACTGGCACGCGCCATTTGTAACAGAATTAAAAATAGAAATATAAACTTTGTAACTAAAGAAATAACTAATAATGAAAACATCTAGTATTCCCTCTTTCTATTCATTTTACCTACATAACTGGATTTGAACCTCAGTTGGCACATTATTTATATAAGGGAAAAACATCCTTATTTCTAGTTGTGCAGATAAATTCTCAAATAAATTATCATATCAGAGTATAACATAAAATCATATTTAATATCCCCATGAGTTTTACTAGTTCAAATTTAATACTATAGATTTATCAGTGGCAATTCCCTAAACCTTGAGTGACATTCAGAGATCTTCGATGGTAGTCATTATCTCTTATGATGGCTCACAAATAATAAACAAATATAGTGAGAACCATTATTTATATAAGTCCATTAAACACATTTACCTAGATTACTATTGATTAATTAGATGATGATGATGATGACAATGATGCTTCCAGCCATGGCTTTAAAACTAACAACATAAATTTTATCTTGCTATATTTAAACTATATCTTAATAATTGAATTCTAACCATGATGATGATGGCCACTAATCTCACAAGACAATGATTAACTCTAAAGAATATATAAATCCCAATTAACAAAAGAAATTAAATTTTATTATCAGTTAATCATTAACATAACATTCGAAAATATACGTAATAATGAAAAATTACATTTAAATAATAATAATCATAAGAACCAAAGTTCTTCCCTTAATGAAATGTAATCTCAATGTTAATATCATATAGCATGATGTGTGTACATTTATTTCTCTATCAGATTAGTAAAAATCTCATAGAAACATTTTAATTTTAAAAATAATCATCCATTGCACGCACTTGCCTATTGCATATAACATACATTTTTATATTTAGAAATTTAAACATAATACCAGTCAAGAAATAAGTAGAGAAAAGTTGTTTAGATCATAAAGATAAGAACATTTAAAGAAATCAACTTCAAATTACTTATCTAAATTTTCATCCATCTAGGTTACTAATTACCCTAAAATCTATCTCTCATGATGCTAAATTTCTACTAATCTGTACATTCATACTCAACAAATATACATGTAATCATAGTTATATTACTAGGAGTGTGTGTATATATGTCACTTTCCATTATCAATAAAATTTGTATTTAAATTCTACATATAATAAGAATAATACATAATAAAGTTATTTTATTCCCGATGTAAAGACAGTTTTAGGAGTCCAATGAATTACATTTTGAAATTAGCTTGTTTAAGGTTGAGAATTTGAATTCAGCCACATACCAATATGTAACATGTATAGATTTACCAACTGCAATGGTTTACTGGAATAATTCTATTTTTGGTTTGGCTCTGTAATTCTTCTGTTTACTGCAATGATGATGATGATGATGGTGGTGTAAAATAAATTGCTTCTTTAGGGACCATTTTAACACTACAATGCTTTCTTCATTCTTTCTGCTCTGGATATGATTGGTTTAATATAAGTAATATAAATTTCAGCACTGCTATAAGTATGGCTGGTTTCATATAAATTTCAGCATTTACTGTGTGCTTCTATTTGAATTCAGCAGCAGCACAGGTGAGGCAGTAATATTAGAAAAGCTGGCTTCTTCTTTCATCTTTGTAAATCAGTCATAAGATGTTTCAAATACATTTTAAATTAAAATCCTTTTCTGATGTGCATAAGAGTTCTTTGGGATGAGTCATGGGGACTCCAACAAAATATTTTTAGCCGGCCATAACACTGTAGACACCCTCAAATATAAAAAATATAATACCTGGTTTCCAAAAAGCAATAAGAATTATTGTACCTAACAGTCTTATTTTTCAAACTATATATGTGCTAGCCTGTCTGATGGCATCACACATAGTTTTCAATACTGAAATATCTGGTCATTTATAAATTACATTCCATTAGTACATCTGAATGAAATTTTTTCTGTGAATTGACAATTTTTTTTAAAAAATATTTTATTTAGTATGGTCCAAAATGATCTGGATCTCTTGGTAATTATAATAACTGATTAATAAATCTTAGTTCTCACCCTCCACATGGCTCACATTGACATTATGCCAACATTGACCTTTTATCTCTCTCACAATCTGTAGATATCAGCCAGACATTAGCTGAAACCTTTCCTGACTGCTTGCACATAAAATAAGAGAAATTGATCCCAAATAATATAACTTTTTATACAGAAACTACAAAATTATTTAAATAACTCTTTTTAAAATATATCTGTAAATGTTTAAGTTTGTGTTTGTACATACATGCACACACGCATATATGCAAATATTAAAACTTGCTTATTTAAAAAAAATCTAAATGATTTAAAAGCTACTGATTCTTAATATTAGCAGTATTAAAACCAAAATATTATTAAGAAAGAGTATTATAATTCAGTAGATGCAGCTTAAACATACAACATTAATTAGTCTTAGAAAAATAATATCTTGTTGAGTCTATATCCACAGACAACTGTTTATATATGTACTTACTATTTCAATTCTTAAATATAATTAATAGACATTCAAAAATATAGATTGTCTTCTTTGATTAATAAAGTCAGTTGTATAAAAAATATGTCTCCCACATTCTGAGGTCTTTGGGAATTTGTTATAGGGTTTAAACTCGATACCCTACAATATATAATTTATAATGTTACTATTTTGACAGTTCATTTCAAACAATGGATTTCAAATCATTTTTTATTAAGCACGATACTATAAAATATAAGTTCAATGCTATACACCGATCAGATATATCTATTTACTTTTATATGTCAGAATATCAATATTTATAAACCTCCACCTCATTCCTTATCTGATTCCTTATATTTAAGAAATATTGAGTTATCTAGGATTAAAAGAGCATAATAACTTTTTATCTACTTGTTTTCTGTCATTCTGATTAAGAATACCTACCTACCTAGCTAGATACCTACCTACCTATCTATCTATGTAACTAATTAAATGTTCATTCTCAAATTTAACAATCCATCTGTCTATCTAGTTTTGTATGTAGATTCTATTTATTTATTTAAATATTCATCAACTCATTCAACTATTTATCTACCTAGCTCTGTATGTATTATCTATCTATCTATCTATATGTGTGTGTATTCATGTAACTATTCATTTAGGTGTCTAATAATATAGCAATTTACTTATCTCTATTATATATGCAACTACTTATCTAAATATCTATCCATCTATGTAAGAATATATGAATGTGTCGATATATTGTAACCCTCACAATTATTGTATACAATAAATTAGTCTGCCATATTGTTTATACCATGTAGTAAAGTCCCTGAAAAAGGATTATTTAAAAAATAATGGATGGTAAGATTATGGCAGGCAAACTACATAAGTATCTAATGTTGTTATAATTATAGCAGTAATATGTTTTTCTATTCTTTATTATTATATATTTATTTATAGATTACTTCCTATTTTTTACCTATTCAATTATGTTATTTTATTTATTTGAAATTTTTGTTGTCTATTGTTTTTCCTTGCCTCTTAACAATGATACTTCCTTAACTTTATAAATATATTAAACAAACTTGAATAAATATACAACGAAAAATAAATGATCCCTAGGATACTTTTCATGCTAAACCAGCACTAAAAAGTATATAATAATATTTAACTGAAATAAAATTTATATCTGGGCTAAAGACAATTCCTAGTTTAGTAAAAGATTGGTGATAATAAGTATTGTATTTATCTGGAGTGGTTGGCATCAAAGATGTGGGTACAGTAAATTTGACACTTGTAATTTAAAATGTAGTAATTTATTATTGATAAAAATTGTACATATAATACAAATATATATGAGAGTTGGAGACCTGGGAAACAAGGTTGTGTCTTTTATTTTATCTCTATTCATATAATTTGAAATCAATGTATGGTGGTTTATAAATATATTATACATAGGACTGAAAGATTTGAATAACTTCCGTGGTTTTGTGCTTAATTAAAAACCAGATGTATTAATTTTTAACTGATGCTTACAGTTTACATCTGGTCTAGAGACAATCTCTAATTTAGTAAATGATTAGTGATAGCTATTACTGTATTTATTTTGAGGATTAGTGTCAAATATGTGGGTGGAATAACTTTGACACTTGTAATTCAAATTGTACCCATTTCCTTATCTGTACACAATTTTAGATGTTTAATTTTCTTAAGTATATCATTTAATTTATTTTCATGTGTCTTTTTTTCCTTCGTATGATTGTCATTTCAAATGAAAATATACTATAAATGCAGTAGAAGTGAAATTGCAGATTAACTTAAGACTACTTTATAAGCTGAACGTTATTTAAATTCTTGTTCTTATTTAAAAATGGACTAACTTTAGAAGTTTGTTATATTTTAAATACATTAACAATTAATATGGTTTAACTTAATAGCTTTTCACCCTCTAAACTTACATTAATTAGTATGTTATATCTTTTTATTAAATTTAAGAGGCACAATCCAGTCTTCAATACACTTTCTCTGATAAATAGAATATAGTCAAACCTTGTTGTATTTTCAATTAGATGATTCCTTATTCACTGCTATTTAGAATTATTTGGAAGGGATTCATATATATTTTTTGGTTTTTGAAAATTCTATATATCTATTTTCTTATTCTTTGTCTCTAAAAGTAACTCTACCCAAAGTACTTTCATTCCTCATTCTTTAATTTTAGTCTCAACTAGAAAATATTGTTTAATTTATTCAAAAACATTAATTCTATGTACAATTGGTCACTTTTATCCTATTAAAACAACTTTCTGGGGCATAAATCTTCATAATTTTATTTTGGTATATTTCATTAAATTAAATGACTTACAAATTTAAAATATCATCTGCACAGTTTTCTTTTCAATAATACTACATAACTTTCAATAAAATCTACACACCAACTTCTTTTTAAATCTTGTTTTTATATGACTATTGTAAAAAATATAACCAACTGCCAACGTTTCAACTATTTTACAAGAGTTTGTCAAGGAAACTGAAAATAAAAATACAAATACTAATAAGTTTTGAGATTTTTGTAATAGAAAGGGTAATTAAAATAGGCAAAACTCTCCATACAGTATAGAGTAATCAATCGATGCTAGAAGGCTTGTGCATAAAATTCCTATCTAGTGCTTACTCATCCAATATCCCAGACTAGTTTCTGGCACTACTGTATGGAGAGTTTTGCCTGTTTTAATAACACTTATGAGCAAGCATAAGAAACAGTGATCATGTGATGTTTAGTCCTGCCTAATAGCATAGTGGTGGCTATGGTTATTAAATAACCAAAGACATGAAAATGTATTGGTACTGAACTGAGGTCAGACCTATATGACTATATAAGCTAATGAGCTTGGATTGAAAATAGTATTGTGTTTTTAATTTTATTCTTATAGTTTTGTAGTTAAGTAAAGATAAAAGATGACTGCTGGAAGGTTGAATTGGATCCTAAGATATAAGTACAGTGCTCTCATATCCAAAGCTCCTCACTGACAAAGGCCACAAGCCAGAAACTAGTCTGAGGATATTGGATGAGTAGGCACTAGATAGGAATTTTATGCACAAGCCTTCTGGCTTCCATTGATTGATTACTCTGGCTTGCACTGAGTGGCACTATTGTATGGAGAGTTTTGCCTGTTTTAATAGCAGTTATGAGCAAGCATAATAAACAGTGATCATGTGATGTTTAATAGAAATGGTTAGAGATAAAGAGTATTTTTTTAGTGTTTTATTTTTTTGGAATATTTATATTTATGTATTTGAATTTTTATTTTCAGTTTTTTGATAAGGACTATATTGTAAAATAGTGGGAAGGTAGATGGATGGTTATATTTTTATAAGTCACATAAAAACATTTAATAAGGAATTGGTGTATTGATTTATATTTATGAAATGATTTAATAGGTTGGAGAGTCAGCTAGCGATATGCATATCATCTACTCATGATAACTAAGCTTCGTTTTCATTTTTAAATGCTTGTTTATGAAATAATATGTATTGTGTATTTAATAGAGATTATACAAGGTTTTGTAATTCTATGAACTTCCATTGTCTTTCGTCTTACCAAAGAATGATGAAAATAATAATATAAAGCCAGAGATTTGTGTGTGTTTACAACAGTTCTTTCCAGAGACCTGCTTGTTAAAATATTGGAAGCAAGATTTAAAAAAAGTTATTGTGATAAATTATAAAGATTTTTGGATGAAAATGTTATTTTTTCGACTAACAAAATATTGATAATGAAAAGCAGTGAAAATCCGTGTCTTAATAATAAATAAAAAGGAAACATTAAAATTTGGATTTCTTAATTTCTTTTTTCCTTGAATGGTTTCAAAGACACAAACAATTAATTAAAAAAATTCTTTACACCTCAATATAGTATATTAAAATATATAATTACATTTGGAGCTATCTGATGACATTCTAAGAACTCAACCCTAACAATCATGGCTTGATTAATGTCTACTCACACAATACAAGGAATAATCATGAAAGTCAATAAATATTTTTTTTTATATTTAAAATTATAAAATTTAAATCGTAAAACGTCTTCCCTTTCTTAATTTACCAGTCTTATACTTTTTTAGTGATGTGTAATACTTATTTGGACTAAATTGTTAATAATTTATTAAGGGATGATTTCAATAACAAAACCGTTTTAGATTAATAAATATAAACAAATATTAATTCAATTACATTATTAGGAGGAACATCTTTTGTGATCTCATTTTCTTTATGCAGAAAAAAATGGGTTTAATGATCTTCTGATACATCAGTGCAGAATTCTATAAGATGCATTTGTGATTTTGATCTTATCCTTAATTCCTTTTTTTTAATTTTGGGTGCTGGCAGTAACAATTCTTATGGTGGGTGGGTAACTATATGTTTGTTGAAAATAACTTTTATAGGCTTGTTACTCGACACCAAATAATAGTTCATATTGTAGATCTCTGTTAGAGAACACACAATTCTGAATGAGATTCAGCACAAAAACATCTAAAGGGAAATATTTCAATACTAATTAAAATATCAATTCCATCTACGAAATTTGTGAAGAAGTCATCTGTATTTCACGGGAATACAATCACCAAATAAATCAATATTTTGTGACTAAACATAATACTTTTAGACTTATTTAAATTGAAGTTGAGACATTTGGCGTATTGAGATTAAGGATCTAAATACCTACAATATTATACATAACAAAATATCAGGTTGTTACTTTACTTCTATTGCTATAGTAATTCAGATGATGAGGCTAATAGTAGCTGAAGAAATATTTTCTACGATCACAGAAGAAAATTACTTTTGAAACGAAATTTTTTTAAATTTTATTTAACTTATAGTCAACACTTTTATTGTGTTGACAATAATTCAGATGAAAGGAAGGATAAAAGTTGAATAGCTTTTATCATAAGATGACTTAAGAGATGACATGAGATGAAATTTTTCAGCAAATATTGAACAGTATGATTTTATAAACCATGAGTATTGCCAATTGCTCAACAAGCTTTGTGATAAATGCTTAGCCAGAGAAAGCATTTAAAATATCTGTCAGGAACTGTCCCCCCAACCTCTGACCATGGTTTCATGCTTTGGCACTCCTCAGCATGAAATCATGGTCAGAGGTTTGGGGGGGGGTTCCTGACAGAAGAGGTGCTAGCACCTCTCTGAGGAGTGCCAAAGCATGAAACCATGGTTGAAGGTTTGGGGGGGGGGTTCCTGACAGAGATATTTTAAATGCTTTCTCTGGCTAAGCATTTATCACAAAGATTGTTGAGCAATTGGCAATGCTCATTGTTTATATCTCACAAGCTTAAGATAATTGGATCATGTGATCTATGACTCTTATTTTGAATATATGATTTTATACTTTCCCTGAAACATTTCTAATGATCTATACTTTGAATAATGAAGTAACGACATTTGTTTTCCTGGAATTCAATCGAATGCTCCAAGTCCAAGTAAAATGTTTTTTAAGATTAAGAATCATATCGCAGAGAAAAGATAAAACAGAATTTTTTTTTTTTAATGGAATCTTAAATTTCATTTAAGAAACCTTTCCTTTGGCTGGATATTCAACAGCCCCTCACAGATAGTCTCTTAGCTGGAAGGTTCCAGGATCGATTTCTGGTGCTCAAACTTTTTATGAACTTCCTCCCCAACAATAAAACCATATGTATATTTTTTATAGGTTCAACATGAATAGTTTTGAACTTTGAGTAAATGGTTGCAATTTGCAGTCAATATTTTTTGATACATTTTTTTTAAGTCAGCAAATTTGCTAGAATGACAACAGAAAATACTGAAATCAAGTCTTTAAATATTCTGTGATGTTAAAACAGTAAGATATGTTCATTATAGAAAGCAAGTATTTAATTATTCTGGGATTCTATAAAAACTAAATTTTAATGATTGTTTGGAGGCTTTAGTGAAACTGAATCTCTAAAATCAAATCTTAATATTTGCAAAATTGATACAATAATTGTCCTGTTAGAAGTCAAATATAAATGACTTCTTCATAGATTTATTTTTAATTAAAAAATTATACAGTAATATTGGAAGTTTTTTATTAAACGTTATCGCCAAGCAACTCAAATTAGCAGTGAAAGAAAAGAATGTTCAAATTCAAGGAGTTTTCTGGCCATATAATCTGTGCATAGAAATGTTTGATTTCTCTAAGAGATATTAAGCACAAACTTGTGTCCGATGAAGAAAGGAGGGGGGAATCCTCAATATATAAATCCTTCTATTACAAATATCATTAACAATAATCACGGGGGGGGGGGGGGGGAAGCCTGCAAAGAGGAGAAAACTTTAATGGAAATCAGTAAAATTGTTTTGTGTGCGTGTGTGCAAATAGAATGCCACTTATCATTATTCAGTAAAATAATTTAGGTTTTATTTTAAATCCGATTATCTAACATAAACGGAGAATTTGATAGATTGCTTAATTTTATATTAATAATTTATTATAAATAGTATGCAGTAAATAATTAAAATAAATTATATTTGAAAATCATTCTATTGTTAATAGCCTATACAATTTGTTAAAAAGTAGACGGGAGTGAAAGTAGAAGAATCATTTAAGTAAGCCTCTGCTTTTTTTATGTATATAGGAGCCAGCAAACAATATGACATCTTCCTGGGCATAGTGGCTGAAGGATTACTGAATCCGAAAAAGGAGAAGCCATAGTGCATCGCATCGCACTAAAAGATAAAGAAAACATTAAACGAGTGTTTTGTGTGCTTATGTTTACATGCAAAAAAAAAAAAAAGTAATCATTTAATAGCAACTAAGGGAGTTATTTACAGTTGAAGGAGACTGAAATAAGAGCTAAATGGGGGGGTATTGAATCAGTTCTACCAATAAGAATTTGTTTGCATAAAGCAATATTAATATAAAACTTACAACGTGTAGACCCGCTCTTTCCAAATATTAATATAAAATTTGTTTAGTTTTAATGAAACAAGAAGAAAAGTACAAATGTATAAATACTATTTATTTTGCCATCGAGCTAAACTGCTGTAGTACTTTGAGAAAATACATTCACGAAGTTATTTGCAAACGAACTATACCTAACCCCTATTACTTATTTTTCTTTAAAGAGTCCTTTCTAGACAACAAAATTTGTATGTCTTATTACACGCCATCCTTTTATATTGTTCCGATTGAACACATAGAAAATTATTAATTTCACTTTATTTTGTTCAAGAAACTGATCATCGATGATTTTATGTTTTACGTCCCACTATAATTTTACAAAAACTTCAATGTATCGATTTGCGATACTCCTTACTTGCGTAAGAGTACAAAAAAAATCAAACTGACTTGACGCGCCATCTTTTTTGTAAAAAAGCAAACAAACAAAAAAATACTTTGCATAACTCATTCATAATTTTTTCATCTTATTTATTTGTTTAATTGCTTTATACAAATAAATTCGGACTTGTACCAGTGAGTTATGTATAGGGTGACAATATTACCCCAGGTCTTAACCAGATACACACGACAAAAAAAACATTGCTTAATACTGTATATTTCAGTATGAAATAAAAACAAAACATAATCACATTTACGTTACTAACAATATACTTATTTTGTAATATAAAAAAGCTAAAGAGAATTATTTGTATACATAAAGTATCTATTAAGATGAACCCTATGCAGTTTGATGTAATTGGTAGAGCGTCCGACCTAGTGTATCCATTTGGAGAAAATTACTAAATAACCAATCAAAAAATTATAAAATATTATATACATAAATATTAGTTTATAAAAATTAAATATAAAGTTAAAAAGTAAAAACGAGTCACTAAGAAAATCAGGACAATTAACAGTCCCTAAAAACTATGTCGGGACACCAGGACAAGAGAGCTAAAACCAGAACAAATCCGGGACATATGAACACCCAATTTATTTATTATTGCTTGGTAATTTTAGTATTGGTTTCCTGACTCTTTCAAATATCAGTAATTGTCGCTCAGCACCTACTAAATGATATGAGTGCACACACTCAATACCCATAAAACTACACTAATTCTTCCAACAATACAGCCAGTTGAGTCAACTTTTTCAATGTGATCTTTCTTTGTGGCGGCGATAGCTTTACTTTAATTGGTTAGAAATGACTATAAATCCTTGACTCTCATTTTCAATTTAAACTTATACTTTCACCTAAATTTCCTTAAGCAGACAAGTTAATACGAATACTAAGTAAAAATTATATTTTTATATACAAGAGATAAAACACTAGCACCAACAGAAGTTTACACAGCGACATGGAGTATGTTTGCCTGGTCTGATGATTGGTAGGATGATGACTCGCATAGGATAGACTGAATAATTATGGAAACGATGCATTGGATGGGATGTTATGGAGTGTTTGTATCTGGTATTGTTCTTGAAGTATAAGTACGAATTATATTTCTTTGTGAGATCCTTCGACGGAAGGGGAGCTGTAAAACAGTATAGCTCAGCAATGACAGTAAGGTATCTGTGAATATTGTAAATATTAGTGTAATAATTTTGTTATCAATGTTAATACTGTAATTTGTGTTGTAAACTAATGATTAAATAAAATTTTAATCTTTTTTTTTTTAAAAAAAAAGTAAAATATTTAATAAACATCTTGTTTAATAATTACACAATAATAAAAAAACATTATTTCATACATAGCTGAGAATATAATTCCTTCTTTCAAAAAATAAATAACAAAAACTAAATGCCGTCAAGCGTTGACAGCCGAGAGATCAGCGCAGCCGCTTTGCAAGCAAGTAGTTGGTTGCAGATGGTTGTTGCGGGTTCGCCTCCCGGCTGATGCTATGACATATGAAAAAAAAATTAAATGCGTAACACTGCTGATAAATAAGATACGCACGATTGGAGGGGTGGGGGGAGAATTCCCCTTTTACTTTCGTTTCTGGATCTATATAATTTGAGACATCATTTGCCTAGTGATTGTTTACGTTTGAAAGTTTAACTAGACCATATATAGGTGAAGTTTCATTGAATCTAAAATGAAAATAAATGGGGATTTTTTTTTTTAAAATTAAAACATTTTGCTTTATTCCAATCATAAGAATCTATTACTCATTTCAAATTTACGATGCGCTATTTTACTTTTTTTTTTTACGGTTAGTTTACATATAGCTCGAGTTTTCAGCTTTAAGTGACTTAAATTGTTATATTTTCATTTACCATCGTCAAACTTTCTCTACTCATAACTTTGACGTTATCCATTTAAGATAAATACACTAATGATTATTACTAATCATTTTCGAAACTAGAGAATATCTCTAGCACAGATATAAACTTTAAACCTCAGTTAAAGATTAATATATCTGATTTTTTAAATTTACACTCACGGAGTTATTCACCTTTCTCTGTCCCGTATGTAATATCTTTATAGATATAATAAACATCTCCATACTTCACCATTTTTTAAATACATATAAATAAAGATATAATAAAAGACAAATGACCCCCAAGATGTATTTCGTGCTGAACCAGCACTCATCAGTTGGCCCGGGTCACAATCTCTCATAAACATCTTTATTATATGCAAAGTATTTATCTAGAATAAATTGTTACATTTTCATTTACCATTGGGGGTCATTTGTCTTTTATTATATCTTTATTTATATGCATTTAAAAAGAATGGGGAAGTATGGAGATGTTTATTATATCTATAAAGATATTACATACGGGAGAGAGAAAGGTGAATAACTCCGTGTGTGTAAATTTAAAAAATCAGATATGTTAATCTTTAACTGAGGTTTAAAATTTATATCTGTGCTAGAGGTAATCTCTAATTTCGAAAATGATTATTAATAATCATTAGTGTATTTATGTGAAATGGATAGCGTCAAAGTTGTGAGTGGCGGAAGTTTGACAATGGTAAATGAAAATGTAACAATTTACTTTAAATACTTTGCATATAATAACGATGTATATGAGAGATTGTGACCTGGGCCAACTGATGAGTGCTGGTTCAGCACGAAATGCATCTTGGGGGTCATTTGTCTTTTATTATATCTTTATTTAAAAAGAATGGGGAAATATCGAGATGTTTATTATATCTATGTGACTTAACTAATTTTTCCGTGCAACTACTGAACTAAATATATATAAATGTTTTAAGAAAATTAGATAACTAGATAAGAGGGTGCTTCAATCGAATGTACCCATTAGAACATTACAGTGACATTGATTTATTTACCACGCTTAAACACATTTTATTCCATCTTATTGCAATTACGTTATAAAAGAATTCAGCTTCTTTTCTTATTAGTAGCTTTGAAGAAAGTGTAATATAAATAATAAGGCGTTAAGAATATCTTCAAAATAAATTCACCTAAATTTGCTTCACTCATTTCCCTCCTCAATCGTATGATCTGTCTGTATGCCTTGCTTATAAAGGTCCAATAATGGTTCACGATTTAAAATCTAGCTGAAGTTCCAACTAATAAAATCAATTGAATGAAACAGTTTCCACCAATCACCTCTTTGGTGTCAGACAACGACGTAACTTCTAAGCGATTTAAGTTTTAGAAATAAGATTTATATATAATTCAGTTTAATAAATACATTTTCAACATTTATGTGGATGTACCTTTTATTTCATAAGTCAATTCAGAAGACATCTTCCACGTCCTGCAACATTAAAGAATTCCTTAAAAGAAGCCTCTAGAAATGGCCATGTATAGCGAATTGTAAAACATTAAATCAAAAATGATCTTGTCTTTAAAATTTTATAGACCTAGTTAATTTTTTTAGAATCTGCTGCATCGAATACGCCATTTGTCTAATGAACTAGAATCTAAATTTGTAGGGTCTCAAAAAAACTTAGAATTTTTATCTAAGGTGGTGACCTATATAGTCAGTGCCAATCTAGTTACTCCTTTAGTTGTAGTGGCTAAATAATTATCTGTCTTTCCAAGATGTTCACATCTTTTTCAGTCATCTTGCATAGCTTATCTAAAGTTTTAAAAAAATGTACACTATTTCTATATACTTTTAAAACACCTTTATTTAAATCCTCTATAACAATTTTGACAGTTTAGTAGTTTCTAACTGAACTTAAAGACAATTGTATTACATAACTAATGTATGGTAAACATACAATAATTTCATTTTTTTATTTATCTATATGTATACATACCTATATTGACTACCATTTATAAAACATTAAATACATATTAGATATGTTCATATATCCCAGTTATATATATATTACTTATAATTGTGATGAATGTGTTTTGAATTGAGGTTGGAGTAATGCTGGGAGCAACATAAGGCTAACATATTGCTTGTTCTCAAGTTATTTAGTTTAAAGTAGGTTGATGCTATCAGGTTCTTCCAGAACATGAATATCATTGAGACAGAGTTTAAACCCAAATCTCTACTAAAATATATCTTCACATTTTGGATCTACATCATGCTACTCAGAAGATAATAACAGTAACATTATATTTATCAAAGCTATAAGAATGCATAGCTATCTTGCTAATGTTTCTTTGTTTCTCCAGATCTCATGACTATTAAATTTAGCAAGTTATTTCCAGAATAATTCAGGAAGGCATGAATCTTTTTGGTTTATATGTTGAATTAAACTATTTATAGAAAGTGTACACAAGAGAATATTAGTTTGACAAATATAATATTTTTGTTATACACAAATTATATACAATTCTACTACTGGTTAATACTTGACTATATTCCCTTTTAATTTAGATATTAAAATCTACCAATTTCTCATTGAATTACTGTTATTCTTATACCAATTTACTAATCAACATTTATGAGTTCGCAAGATGTATTATTTATTTATGATAATTAATTTTAAATGAGTTTGACTTCTCAGATGATCCTAAATTACATGTTTTGCTTTTTTTACTCTAAATAATTCACTTTCAAAGTATCATCATCCTCTGTCTAATGCTATTTTAAATATTGTATTGCTTAAGTGTTATCTGATAAATAATTAAACCAATTACAGTTTAATACGTATATAGCTATTCTAAATACTTTAATATAATTAATTGGTAAGCCTGATGTAGCATAATTAATATGTTGCAATACTTCACACATTATATTATATATTAAATAGTAAATACTGTTATAGTAAATGAGACAAACACTTGCTAGTTATGTAACAATAACGGAGGCAAAATTCTCCAAAGTTGTGCATGCTAGAATAATCTAAGAATGTAAGCATTTGAAATGAAGTTTATATGATTATTTGATAATACATATATAAGTTTGCAAATGTGAATATAAAATCTTGCAAATGAATTTTTTTCAATGTTTTATAATCTCATATTAATGAACTAATATCATATTTAATGGTTTCAAATCTTAATAATAAAAATGAAATATTTAAGATCATCAAATTGAAAGATATATTGTCAATATCATATGACCAACATTAAATATATAAAGCTGAAATATACCATAGTCATAGTTAATTAAGAACATTACTAAGAAGTAAATACAATCATGTCTTCCAACAATATCCACAAAACCAAGTATACAAGAAAATTTCAATTATCTTCATTCAATACTGCAAGCTAAGACATAACATATTATTTTGAAAGAATGTTCATGGTACATATAACAGGCATATAACTATATATGACAAAATACTAACAAACCATTATCCAAATATTATAATATTCCTAAATTTAGGATATATTAATTATGTATGGCAAAAATGAAAATAAATCTGCATAAATTATTTTCTTAATTCATCTGAATGGGTATATATGATTACACTACAGTCAATATTATTATCTTATATATACAATTTTGCAGTTCACTCCTTAAATTACTCTATCTGTAATTAACATTTGTTATATTTTATTCTTGTTTAACATTGCTAATAAATCATAAACTATTTTTTCATTCTCAGATATTAAGTAAGAATAAATTCTTACTGTTCCTTGTTTTCTATCTCTTCATTTAGATTGCTTTGAAGTATAACAGAATTATAAGCAGCTTTGTATATTTTGAAAATTGATAATTTTGAAAATTGATAATTCATAACATTTATCTTACATCTAATTATTAATATCCATTTCCAAAGAATTATCATTAAGGAAGTAAATCCTTCACCATCAACATACATCTCCACATACTTCTTTATGCAGAAATATTAAATAAACTTTATTTCAGCAGTTAAAAACATCAATTTAATTTAAATTTGAATTTTAATTAAGTAGCACTGTTAATATTGATAATGCAAATCGGTTATTTCATCACTTGTATTTGTTTTATTTAATAAAATAAGATATTTTTCTGAAATTCTTTCAATTTTTTTAAAAATAATTTATTTTTTTTGTTTTTATCCCCTATTAAAGTAAAAATTAGCTATGACAGCAATAACATTGACACACATTAAACTGTAATAAGATGTGATAGGTTGGACTATTTCCATCATTTATGAGTGAATGTTGAATGTACAGAAAATTTTAAACTTTATTTAAACTTTCCAAATACAAACAACTTGTTAGTAATAACACGCAAATAGGCAATACAGGTTAGTAATTACACAACATATAGAGTAGTATTATTCTCCACTCTTCTTAGCTCAGTTGGTAGAATGTTTGCCTTAAATTCAATATTCAAGAATCTAAAGGTGCGAGTTTAACTTCTAAGTGAATATTGTCACTGTGCATATAGGCCAGCAACACCTGAAGAAGATTGGAGAATAATACTCGAAATGTTGTGTAATTACTAACCTGTATTGTCTATTTGTGTGTTATTACTAACAAGTTGTTTGTATTTGTAAAGTTTAAATACTGTTTAAAATTTTCTATACATTCAACATTTGCTCATAAATGATGGAAATAGTCCAACATATCACATCTTATAATATACCATCATTACAAACCTTCAGACAAATTAAACCATAATAATTGGCTATCAATATATACTGAACATTGATAAAGATATGTGTAAGAAATGGTGATCTGACCAATTGATGAGTGCTGTTTAAGCATGAAATGTGCATCTTGGGGATCCTACATTTTTTCACATGTCTTTGATCATAACACCCCTTCATAAGATGTTAAAAGCGGATAGAAACCAGTGCCTACCTAATGCTAAAGTGATATAATGAAAATTATACTACAGAATTATTATTCACTAGTAAAAATAATATATTTATAAAAAGATTGCACTTTAAGATCTGTAAAATTAACATATATAAAAGTTTGTTTCATCTTTGCAAACAAATATACTGTTGACATATACTATTTATAAGTTACTATTTTTCCATGAAGTCTTTGTGTATTGGGTTTTGACAAATGAACAATATGGAAAACAAATAATATAAAAGATCACTATAAAGTAAAATAAACATTTTTAATAAAAAAAAACTATTAAAGAACTAGCTTATTTCCAGGCACTTCATATAATTAATTTGAAAAGTTGGAAAGGTTCCTTGAATATAAATTGCCATTTTAAATCTGGGAATTAAGAAATTAAATGGCATTTGCTTCTACAAGCAACTAAAAAGCATATGACTTTAATGCACAGAAGTTCATAAGAAGCTAGATGCCAGAACTGTGAGCATCGGAAACGATCTTGAGACCCTCTCCCATCGACCTCATGTCTGATGCTCCATCACTGCACCAAACCGTGCAGGGCAAAAAGCATCCAGCTTTAGTGCTTGGGAGTTCATAAGAATTTGGGTACCAGAATCAAGCCTGGGATCTCCCAATTCCAAGTCACATACTCAACCATTGCAACAAACTATACAGGGAAAAGCTTTGAAGAATCATAACATAGAATTTTCCTGAAGGTGTGTGATGATGATATATGAGATATGTTGGACCACTTCCATCATCTATCATTAAATTTTAAACTTTATTTAAACTTTTCAAATACAAATAACTTATTGGTAATAACACACATATAGACACCATTTTATCTTTCTTATTGCATTGCCAAATTCATATAATGTTCATATCATTTATGCTCTTTATATTCTTTTACAATGCTTTGTTACAATCCACTAAACAGTTTTGATTGTCCCAGCAATCAGAACTTCTACTTATATTTCCAAAAGTAGAAGTTCTGAAGAAGATTTCTGCGGTAATCGAAACTGTCTAGTGGGTTGTAAAAAAGCATTGTAAAAAGTAATGATATTAATATTAAATAGACAACAGAAGTATGTTTCAAGTAGTATTATTCTCCATTCATTTTCAGATGTTGCTGGCCTGATCAGGGGAAATTTAGCATTATTCTCCTCTTTTCTTCAGGTGTTGCTGGCCTGACCACTGACAATATTAGCATAGGACTTGAACTTACACTTTTAGATTCTTGAATATTGAAAATTTTAAGGCAACACTCCAACTAACTGAGATATTTTGTCAAAGGCAACAGATAGTAGAAATTTCAAAATTTTATATATGAGGATTGGTTCAAATCATCCTGAGTGCTTCAAATTTTTTAAATAGTTTTTTCTAAGAGTGAAGTTAATTATAGGCTTTGACATATTGTGTATCGCCACATTGGATTGTCTTATAACATTATTTGCCATTGCCATATGAGCAACTTTCTTGCATTTTCTTTTTTGCATCTTTTCCTCTCTATCCAATATTTTTGTGAGAAAAAACAGATGTATGTACAGTAGTGGAGAATGCAAAAATATTGGATAGGAAGGAAAAGGTGCAAAGAAAAAACTTCAAGAATGTGGCTCATGTGACAATATCAAATAATCCTATACGTTAACCCAGTGTGTCCATACAGAATGTATGGAAGTCTATAATTAACCTTGCTCTTATAAAAAAATATTAAAATTTTTTTGAAAGACTCAGGAGGGTTTAAACCAACCACCATAAATAAATATTTAAAATTTTCTACTATCTGTTGCTTTTGACAAAACAACTCAGAGCATCGAAATGCTATGTAATTACTAACCTGTGTTGTCTATTTGTATATTGTTACTAACAAGTTGTTTATATTTGAAAGTTTTCTATACATTTAACATTTAACGATAGATGGCGGTAATAGTCCAACATATTATTACATTATAACATAGATTCTTGATATCTGACACATTTTTATGTGTCATAGCATCAGCTGGGAAGCTAACCCAGGACAACTGCTTGTAAGGCGGCTGTTTCTGACCTCTCGACCACCAATGCTTGACATATCTGACTCATTTGCAACTGTTACTGATTAAACTTCAAAAGGCATTAAGACTTAAAACAATTAATATCTGCTAGGACTTGTTGCAACGTATTTTAACTACTCCAAATTTTTTGACAACAATTTTATTTTAAACTATTTTGTATACTAAAAAGAAAATCACTAAACATCATATGATCATCAATCTTTATGCTTACACACTCTATGCAAGTTAAAGTAACCTTCTTGCATGCATAGATTATTCTGGATTGCACTGAGTGCTATTACTATATGGAGAGTTTGGCTTCTGTGTAAAAAGGAAGTCATAAAAGAAGTAATAAATGAAACTTAATAATAACAACTTATCAAACTCCCAGCTTAAACAATTTTAAATGAGCATGTCATTCTAGTATTATTTATAATAAGCTTCAGTAATCAATGACTACCAAATGCATATTAAATTCCCATCTTTAACTCATTTTTGTTCTGTACTTTTATCACTGTGTCACAAGGATTCAAAGTTTAAAGGAATGCAGACATGTATCCAACAATTGGCTTTAATTCCATATTTACCTGGCAAATTAAAAATTTGAAATTCAAAAAAATCTTAGTTTTACAGCCATATTCTGCTTGAACCCTATTTACATTTTGAAATGTTATTAATAATGGAATATCGCCAAATTTCCTAGCAATAATAAAGAACAAAAGCAGCTTGTTACTGTAATGCCATCTAGTGTAAGATTGAGTAACCAATGATTGCCAGATGCATATAAAATTCCTACCAATATTTAAGGCAAAAGATAAAAATTGTTTTGAAGGTGATAATTTAAATACTGATCATAAGGGTTTACATGCATTTGCTAATCACTGAGTATTAAAGCTTAAGATAGATGGCATGAGAGTAGAGATATGTTCTTGTCAATTGAAACTTACTTTAGTTATCAGGATTTTTCAGATAATAGAATTATTGTGAATAGATAGAGGCAAACCTTTTATTATATATTTAACATTTATTCCACTTAGAAATATTAAAATGGATATATCAGTACTTACGTATTAGAGTGGCTGCCTGTGTTTGCTATGGCAGAATATCATATCTTTCTCCAGTGGGAGGGGGGTTGTGATGGTATATGTCATAGTTATGACTTTTTAATAAGGCATTTTACTTTCATAAACACCCCCCCCTCACACTGGAGCAAGATATAGAATTTTGCTGTTGCAAACAGAGGCAGCAAGTTTAACTACTGGTAAATTTCTCATAACATCCATGAGATGGTTAGAATATAGAATACTAAAATACAAACTCATTTAAGTCGAAGATGGTCAGTAATGAAGCCCCTGTACACACAGATTCTGTGCCTTCTCACATATATTGCTGCATTTTATTTATATCCCTGGTTGTTCCTTTTCCAAAGTATTGTAGTTTATATCTGGTTGCTTTTCACATTATCACTACTGTGATATAAGATTCTTATTGTGAACAAAGTAGAGTGAATTCCTTTTGAAAAATCCGATTTGATATCTAATAGTCATGGAACATAGAGTGATATTAGGTTAATTATCTTTCTCCTAAATATGGATGTTTTTGTTTTATAAAATATCAGTAGCTTACTTTCTTGTTTGCTGAATCACTATCCTAGGATAAGAGAAGTTTGCAAATTGGTTGAATTTATTTTAAAAACTTTTAAATTGAAAATGGGTCAGAGTCATAGTAAATGTTACAAACCCATCAGATAAAGCAAAAAATAGGACTAACACGATGTTTAAAGGGACTTAATGTAATAATATATATATAATAATGAGGGTGCTAATAGCTCTAACCAAGCTTTATCGATAAATGCCACAAGAGAAAGCATTTGAAAATCTCTATCTAGAAACATCCCCAAACTGGTTTCAAACTATTGGCCATCCTCAGTGAGGCACTAATATATTTAAGACACTAGATCTGCAATATCAACTCAAAAACAGCACTTATCTAATATTTAACTATTAAGTAGAAAATCTGAATTTTCAGACACCTATATGTCTTCAAAGCCTGCCATTTTATATCAGAATGTGACCTAGGTCACAGGTGCAAGTAACCTCTGATACTAGGAGGTTTCGTGATCATTAAATAGTCAATAGTTTCATTTTGATGTATCAATCTCAAGTCTAGAAATTTCATGGAATGGCTACTGTCCTCTTCCTCCATAGTCCATTTAATTTCCAGGAATTATTTCAATTTGTTGAACACCTCCTGGATGAGCCCAGGGGAGCCCCAACAAAGATGTCATCCACTTATCGTGTATATATCACTTACCTAACAGTGTCTGAGAAAGGCTGAATAACCTCATTCTCAATAAAATTCACCACAAGGCTATATATCACACCACTGATTGATAAGCCCATGGGCCAATTTATGGTCATAAAAAAGATTCAAATTATATGGTGAATTTTATTTATTGTTTTAATTTATGTACAGACTACATGTTCTGCAAAAAACTAATCTTATATAACAACAGAGTCCAGAGATAGAATGGTATCATTCCACCTTTTCATTGACTTTTGACATTACGTAAGTCAGAGAGCGGTTATTACTTCCGCTTTGCAGTACAGATATTTAAAAGTTATGATTACTTATTGTTAAAATATTAAGTTTATTTTTAGATTGTAAGATGATAACAGCTTCCTGATTGTTCTGTATAGATTATAAATTTAAAAGTATCTTTGTTTATTTGTTATAAATTGTAATTAAAGGGGGGGGGGGGTAGAAAGTGATTTTTCTAAAGGAAGTGGTTATAAAAACTATAATCTTGTATTGTCTAATTGCTTGAAAGAATATGTTTAGGAAAAATATATATTAAATACCAAAAAGATTTACTTCTGATAATCATTATAAATCTGGCTTAAATTAAAAGTTAATCACAATTTATGTTAATTCTATAGTATTATTGTGGAAGTAAAAACAGTTAAATTAAAAGTTAAACATAATTTAAGCTAAATTTATCATCCTAATTTATAAATATAATCTTTAAATAACATTTCATTAAACATTAAATTGTTTGAGAACATGTGATACACGCATGCCTGCAAATATGTGTTTATAAGACAGAATATATATGTAGTAATCAACATGTCCAGGACAAGAATTATTCAGTGATAGGATTTCATTATAGATAATAAAATTGGTACTACATAACAAATCAATAGTAAATATCGTAATGCATATAACTAGCTGAAATAGATAAAAAACCACTCAAACAGTTTAAAATTCAGGTTTTATATTTATTAGCAGAGAGATATCTTAATATCTTAAAGGGTGATTTGAGTCCAAGTCAATAATAGGATTTTACGTAAAATGGAATGATATACTCACAATCTAATATAGTAAATAATTATACTTGTCAATTCTTTTATTATAATTTTGATAATGTTGATTAAAGTAAGGCCCCAATCAAGTTAAGAGTAATTGTACGACAATCGATTAATTCATGTGCTAAAGATATCAATACTCTGAGTTATACCATGGACATTTATATGGTATAGGTTGAGATTGGAAATTAAAGCAGCCTAAAAGACCAGGTAAGAAAATTATTAATGTTACCATATGTTATAGTGAACTGTGTTTATTGATTAATGTATTATTCAGATCCACAACTAAAGGTTTAACTTATTATAATAGTTCTGAATTTGTCTATAATCTGATGCATCCAACCATATTAGAATCCTATACCTAAAATGTGGATGTAGCCTCAAATCCAATTTAAACCATAGCAATAAATAAAGAGATGGACAATTATATGGAAAATTGAATAAGTATATGGATATTTAGGTAAGCAAGCAGTTAGATACATATGAACATACAATCTTATATATATGTTGCCATGTTTCTAAATATAGGTGGCATTGTTGAAGCTTTCTAATACTGATTTGTGTTCATTTATATGTATTAACGGTCATTTTATATAAAAAAAATACACAAATAAATACAAGAAGCATGGACATTTATGAATATAGAATTATTCTTATAAATTAGAACATGAAAAAAAAATCAAAATCAATTTCTCTGTCCAGTCTTACAAATATTTCTAATTCTTGGGTGCCATATAAGTCAGAATATCTAATACCATCATAGTAGTTCTACCTATTACGTATAAGTCTGCCTACAAGCCCGCCCATGATGGCAAACACATAAGAAATATAGATCCTAAAATTAGTTCATACTGTCTCTATTAGCAAAATTGATAGTCATGATGCATTGTGGAGTACTTGATCATAATGATTCTCATTTATGGCTTATAAACTCCAAATAAAGATATTTAATTAGATCCATAAGTAAAATGAAATGAGAACCAGTAATTAAATAAACAATACATTTATTTGCACAAATATAAGTAGTATAACAAAGAATATTAAATAATAACATTAAATAAATGTATAGATAAATGGCTGAATACCTGGTATGTGACAGTTTACAACATATCTAATAAACCACTAAATACCACGAGACCAGCTTTTCCTACTATACAAGCTGTTAAAACAGTAGCAAAATTTCTCCATACAATAGTTCCACCTAGTGCAAATATAGTAATCAGTGGATGCTAGAAGGTTGTATATTTTAATCCCTATCCAGTGCTTTTAAGTTCAATATTCCCAGACTATTTTCTAGCTCATGATTTTTTATCAGAGAAGAGCTTTAAATGTGGAAGCAGTGCACCAGGGTATTTGGATCTAATGCATGTCTCCAGAACCCATGTTTAATCTTTTTGCTCCTCACTAATGAAAGCTATAAGTTAAAAACTAGTCTGGGTTTATTAGATGAGAAAGCACTGGATAGGGATTAAATACACAACTTTCTACTAATTACTATAGCTTGCACTGGGTAGCACAATTGTGCAGAAAAAACTGTTAGTATTTTAATTTGTCTAATACATATTTTCTACTATTTTCAAAAAAGAAATAAATATAATAATGAATTATTTTACATAAATTGATGTAGACAAAAAATGTACCATCACCCTAAACACACATATGTGGATTTATTTTAGAATGAGAACATATATTTTAGATAAATGCAATTTATCCACTCTACTTTGAACACTTTTTAGCAAAACCTTTTATTGTACATATTTTTTTTTTCATATGTCATAGCATCGGCCGGGACGCGAACTCACAACCACCTGCAACCAACTACTTGCTTGCATGGCCGCTGCGATACCTCTCGGCTAACAATGCAAGACCACATTTTTGCATACACAATCTTAAGTTTCGACTGACCTGCTGTCTTCTTCAGATCTACTTATACTTTACTTTTTTAAAAGTAAAAAAAAAACTTACTTTTAAAAAATTAAAGTAAAACTGGCTCTGAAGACAACTGAAAGACAGTTTAAACTTAAGACTGTTTATGCATAGCCTCAGGATGGCCTTTGAGCATTCTATCGTCAGATTTTCAATTGGATGGATGGCTGGAGTGTGGAGTAGATTGGAGCCTGTCCATTAAAGTATGAAAATTTTCTATCTTGATATATATATATCTGACCCCTTATAGTATATATGTGTAGAGATGATAATCTGGACCAACTGATGATTGCTGTTTTATCATGAAATACATATATTGGTGATTATTTATCTTTTCAACATACATGTGTTTAAGTGTGTCAGTGTTATTAGATAGAGTGCTGGATCTTGTGAAAGTATGTGCTCATATACCCTATATATTACATATATGTACAATAAAAAGTTTTTGCTCAACAGTGTTCTAAGTAGAATGGATAAATGGATTTATATAAAATATTACATAATATTATTTTTTTATTTTTATAAAGCGCAGTCGATACTGAAATAAATGAGAGAGTGCAAATCTCTCAAGCGCTTATGACTACAACCAGCCAATCAAATCTTAAGCACTGAGACAGAGAATTTTAATAAGAAAAGAGTGGTTTACTCTTTTCTTTACTTATCTCAATATATATCCAAGCCAGTCCAAAGTAGTTATATTTGAAAGCGTGAATCTTAAATATCATCACACTTAATTAACTGAAATCAAGTTATAAACATACAGAGTGAAATCTTTCGATTTACTATGCAGTAGTTTTTCGATGTTATAAATTTGCACCAATATATATAAATAATATTATTTTTTTATAAAGTGCAGTCGATATTGAAATAAATGAGAGAGTGCAAATCTCTAAAGCGCTTATGACTACAACCAGCCAATCAAATCTTAAGCACTGGGACAGAGAATTTTAATAAGAAAAGAGCGGTTCACTCTTTTCTTTACTTGTCTCAATATATATCCAAGCCAGTCCAAAGTACTTATATTATTTACATATATTGCTGCAAATTTATAACATCGAAAAACTATTGCGTAGTAAATCGGAAGATTTCACGCTGTATGTTTATAACTTGATTTCAGTTAATTAAGTGTGATGATATTTAAGATTCACGCTTTCAAATATAAGTACTTTGGACTGGCTTGGATATATATTGAGACAAGTAAAGAAAAGAGTAAACCGCTCTTTTCTTATTAAAATTCTCTGTCCCAGTGCTTAAGATTTGATTGGCTGGTTGTAGTCATAAGCGCTTGAGAGATTTGCACTCTCTCATTTATTTCAATAAAATATTACAGCAAAATAAAGGAAGTGGTGAATTTGAGAACATATATTTAAGTTTATACTTTTCAATCATTCCTCATTCAGGCTGTATCTTACATGCGGATATATTATTTGTGGACATTTTTAAGTATGATATTAGTGAGAGATATTAAGTGATGGTTTTAAAATATCCATTTTTCAAATATTCCCTCCTTTAAACATTTTTATCGCAAAATAAAATATTTTCTTTGTGATCTGTGTTTTTACAGTATAAATGCAAGTACTTTATAAACAGTAAATATGCTAATGACTATTCTATGTATAAGTTGCATAAAATAATTAGTTGTTTATTAAGTGATAATGGTTTTATCTTATGGTATTAAGTTTAATTGAATGCTAAACTTTTTATTTAAGTCTTGATACTGAAATAAGACTGTCCACAAATGGCATATATATTTTATTTAATTTAGAAGTAATCTTAGTATTCTTTGATTCTTCAATAAATTTAAAATGTGCATTATTAAAGCTTAATATTTGTATTCATTTGTATTAATATTTGATGACGACTTTCTATTTAGGTATTTACAACTGCAGATCACTTTCAAGAGAAGGAAGATTGCAAGAATTAGAAGAAGAATTGTCTTATATTAAATGGGACATTATTGGACTTTGTGAAGTTAGAAGAAAAGGTGAAGAGACAATTGATTTAAAAAGTGGACTTGTAGTCTACTATAAAGGCACAAATATTGGAAATCCAAAGGGGAGTAGAATTCATTATAAATTAACACTCGTAAAAGCACATGCACAATAGCTTGAAAAGGCTGATATTTAATGTATTACAATTTATAAACCATAGCGCTATAAAAATAAATGCTTATTTACATATAAATAAAAAGTGGAAGAACAACATTGAGGAGATTGATGGTGTATCGGACAGAGTGACAAGATTAGTTATACAACTTAATAGATACACCAAATGCAGATAATTCAGGTTTACGCCCCAACAAGTTTTTATAGTGATGAAATAGTAGAAGATTTTTATATGGATGTACAAAAGGCTTTTGATCAAAGTAAACAACATTTTAAAATTGTTATGGGAGACTTTAATGCTAGAATTAGTAAACAAATGAAAGATGAAAGTGCTGTATGTAATTTTGGTTATGGTAATAGAAATGAGAGAGGACATAGACTTGTGGAGTTTGCAGAAAAAGAAAAACTTTATATTATGAATTTTTTTTTTGAGAAAAATGTTAAAAGGAAATTGACATGGAAGCATCCAAATGAAGGTACAGCAGAATTGGATTATATTTTGACTAACAGAAAATACATATTTCAAGATTGTAATGTTCTTAATAAATTTAACACAGGAAGTGATCATCGATTAGTAAGATGTAAGATACTTGTTAATGCCAAACTAGAGAGACAAAAATTATTAAGAAAAACAATATTTACAGTTATTCCTAATACTCAGAAATATTCTAATGAATTTAAGGTAATAGTATAAATACTGAACCCTACCGTTTGATAGCGCTCTTTTTCGCCCAATGCACATCAATATACCAATTCACGTGCGTTGGTTTCGTTACAGAATACTATGGTAAAAAAAAATTTTTTTCACTTTCTATACATAAAGCTCATATGTTGGTTTTTTGTGTGTGTGTGTTTTAATAAACAAACACTTTGTTTTTATATGGTGTAAGGTGGGGGTTGCTTTTAAATTATCGACTTTTTTTTTTTTTTGATTTTGAGCTTTTTTTTGATTTTGAATTATCGGTTTCTTTACATAATACTATGGTGAAAGAAGTTTTTTCACCCCTTTCTATACATAAAACTCGTACGGTTTTTTTCTCTTTAATAAACAAACACTTTGTTTTTAGATGGTAGGGGGGGGGGGTAGTTTGCTTTTAAATTATCGCCTTTTTTTGGATTTTGAGCTTCTTTTTTAAAGCCTTAAATAATTCAGTTTTAATTAATAAACCAACAGTTGGTTTTTGGAGAGTGGAGAGGGGTTGGTTTGAATTTTAATTCTTGTCTTTTAGCACCTTTTGCCGATGTACTGCAAACTTCCCATATTAAATTTAAATGGGTTTGAATATAAAATACATATAAAGAAATAGATTAATTATAAATATGCGTTTTTTTTCGCATGTGTTAGTGAAAATGTAATTAAACTATAATGTTTAATATGCCTGCTGAGCGCTTTCGAGAAGTTTGATCATCTCATAATCATAGCGTAGATTAACAAAATATACGAATTATTGGAGGAGGGTTGGTTTGCTTTTAAATTATCGACTTTTTATTGATTTTGAGCTTTTTTTTTTTTTGGAAAGCCTTATTAATCAATTCATTGTTAATAAACCAACAGTTGGTTTTTAGAGGATGGAGGGGGGTTGGTTTGATTTTTAATTATCGTCTTTTATTTTTTTATTATGAGGTTGTTGGTTTTTTTTTAAATATTTACACTACCAAAACCTTTATATGATAGTGAAAAGTTCTTCCTTTATTTTTTGCCTTTTTCAAAAAGCCTTAAACAATTCGTTTTTAAAAAACTTTTTTTTAGGGGAGGCAGGGAGTTACGGTTTGTTTGACTCCAATAGGAGATGAGCCTCAAAGATGTAATAACAGGATTTTGGAGCCATCCAACCAACTTCCCTTATGCAGATCCCAGGTATGCTTGCAGGAATGCAACTGAATTCCACAGATCCTGTAGTTGACTAAAACCATGCTCTTCTCACAAATGCATAGCTTCGCATCTGGCAGGATGTTCTCTTTCTGGAAAAACACAACAGCATCAACTTCTGTGGCCAACAATTCACTCCCCTTCAACCAATTTTGAACACTTGCCCTGCTGACATTTTAGTGTTCTTGCACAGATTCATGCGTAAACGTGCATTTGTGCATGAACTCGGCAGAACTCTGCTGAAAACCCTAACTTTTTCAGGTTGTGTGCAGTTCAAAATTGTAGGAAAGCATGCATGATGGCCTGAAAATTCTTAATATGTAATACTAAATCCACTATGCTTTCTCAAAATTTTTCCACAATGAATTTTTTGATAGTTTTACATCCTTCAAATATGGCCACTATCAAATCAGACTGTAGTGAGAGAAGAACTGTTCTCACTTGAGTAATACTGTTGCAAGTCTGGGCGTAGTATTTTTGTTACATAATCATAGGATACATCACCCTCTAGGCAGCCTGAAACAGCTATAAACAATACTGTTGTAGTGTTAGCCATAAGTTAGGCCGCTAAAACAGTATATTGATGTGCATTGTGTGGAAAACAATGCCATCAAGCGGTAGGGTTCAATATTCATACTATTACTGAATTTAAATTAGAACTTACAAATCGGTTTCAAGTATTAATAGATTTTGAACATGATCCAGATTTGAATGAAATTAATATGAAAATAACTGATACACTTTTAAAAACTACAACAAAGATAGCTGGTATAAAAAAGCTGCAATTGACCAATAAAATTTCTACTGAGACTAGAGAATTTATGAAGAAAAGAAGGAATATGAAGATTTACAAAAATGATGCATTAAAAAGGATTGCATAACTCGAATTTTGTAAAATGGTGTGGAAAGGAGTTGAAAATAATATAAGAAAGTGTAACTGTGAACTAGCAAGGAAAGCTGTAGAAAAAAATAAAAGTGTCAAGAGTGTAAAACAACATTTTGGTATTAGTAGGAAATTTATATCTGCAATAAGAAAAAAAGATGGAATTAATACTAAAAAGAGAGATGACATCATGAAATGGGTAGAAGACTTTTATCAAGAATTATATAGTAATAAAGAACAAGTACCTCCTATATCTATTACATCTTCCAAATTGCCCATACTTTTAAATTAAGAAGTGAGACATGCAATTAAATGCATGAAAAAAGGAAAGGCTCCAGGTAATGACGGAATTATAATTAATATATTAAAAGAAGAAGGTGAAGAAATAGAAAATTTTTTTTAATCAAAGTTGTTTGACAAATGTTTTCCTGAAGGTTTGTGATGATGGTGTTCTAGTTGTATTTTTATATTGAACTATACATATATTAGATGATGGAAATAGTCCAGTATAAAAATGCAATTATATATCAAATGTGTAAATGATAAAGATGTACAAGATGATTGGAAGAATGCAGTATTAATATTAATATTTTAAAAAGATAATAAAGAAGATATTAGAGATTACAGACCTATCAGCCTTTTATCAGTTTTATGCAAAAATTTTACCATGATAATTACAACTCGTCTACAGAGAACATTGAATTTCCACCAACCAAGAGAACAAGCTGGATTTAAAAGTGGTTTTAGTTAAATAGATCATATCCATGTATTGAGAGAAGTTATAGAAAGGACAAATGAATATGAGTTGTCATTATGTTTTGGATTTGTAGATTATGAAAAGGCATTTGATTTTATAAGCATTTCTTCAGTGATTAAAGCATTGGATCATCAAAGTATAGATACAGATTATTGTCATATTTTAAAGAATATTTATAAAAATGCAATAACAACAATTAGATTACATAATGATATTGGGAAAATCAACATTGAGAAGGGGGTAAGACAGTGTGACTCTATATTTCCAAAACTTTTTACAGCAGTGCTGCAAGAAGTATTTTTGGATTAATAGGAAAAGTTAAAGGAGTGAAAGTAAATGGAGATTATTTAAGTCATTTAGATTTTGCAGATGTTGTAGTTGTTTTGGAAATAATGCTTTAGAGCTGTAGGAAATGTTGCAGGAGTTATCAGATGAAAGTAGGAAAGTAGGACTAAAGATAAATGTTAAAAAGACTAAAGTAATGTTTAATAGATTTTCTCAAAATATGAAAATAAAGATTGATTATGATTAGTTAGAAGAAGTTAACAGTTACAAATATCTTGGTCAGATTATTAATACAGATGGAAACATAATGGATGAAAATAATCATAGAATTAAACTTGGTTGGAGTGCTTTTGATAGAAATAACTTGATACTAAAAGGAAATATGCCTGTGTGTTTGAAAAGGAAGGTTTTTAATAAATGTGTTTTACCAGTTCTTACTTATGGATCTGAGACTTGGACACTTAATAGAAGAGCAATACAGAGACTTCAGACCACTCAAAGAAGTATGGAGAGATGCATGTTGGGAATAACAAGAAGAGATCGAAAACGCAATATATGGGTAAGAGAACAAACAGGTGTTACTGACCTCATTGAAAAAATTAAAAGACTGGAGTTGGGCTGGACATACTGCTAAAAGATATGATAACAGATGGACAATTGAAATCTTAAACTGGATTCCCAAGAGATTGTAAAAGACCCAGAAAGAGACCACATGTGAGATGGGTGGATGAAATAAGAAAGCGTGCAGGGGAGATGTGGAGAAGAGAAGCTAAAGATCGGAAAAGATAGATTGAATGTGGAGAGACCTTCATCCTGCAGTGGATTGATAATGGTTGATGATGATGATGATGATCGTCTGCTATTCTGTAGTATATAGCTTATGTTGTTCATTATGTAATGTTTTCTTTTTTATTGCATTTAACTGTTCATTTATTTATTTATTTATTTTAGAGTCGAAAAGATGTGGTACATTATTGAGCATAATAACAGTTTATATTGTAATAAATCAAGTTTTATAAAGAGAAGTTTGTGTGTGGATTGTATATATAGTAAAAGATATATTCACTTGCCATTGCTTTATAATTTATTGATTTATTTGATTAATTATTAAAAATATATACTTTGAAAGTTAATTTTTTATATTGTAGATTATATAAAATAAATGGATGTATTATTGCACGTAATGTGTAAGCTTAGAGAAATTGGTGTTTCATTTGTACTATAATTATGATATATTCTTGCCCCAATAATGTTATGAATGAATATAATCATATTTATTCTACACTTTACATAGGAGATAAATAATAATAAAATATTTTTCTTTTGAATAAAACCATTTTGAAAAGTATGTTCATTTATGATATTGCAAAGAAATTTTATATTTTAAAATAGTAACTAAGAACTACGCAAGAATAAATATTTTTCATAATAGTGAAGAGATAATTTAATTCTATGTATATAATAAGAATTATTTTAAATACAAATATATTTTATATATCTGGAGTCTAGATGTATTATAGGGAATTTGAACACAGACTCTCCAAGCTTTCTTCAGACATCCACTCTATCTCATACAATCGATCCACATGACCATACATGTGAAAAAGATAAATGATCTCCAACATACATATTTCGTGCTGAACCAGCACTCATCAGTTAATACAATCGATACATGTGAAAAAGATAAATGATCTCCAACATACATATTTCAAGCTGAACCAGGACTTGTCAGTTAGTTCCAGATCACCATCTCCCACACATATACACAATCAGTGCTCAGTTTTATATTAAGATAGAAAATGTTCACACTTTAATGGGCAGGCTTTAATCTATTCTGCCCTCCAACTCTTTATACATTCATATCATTGAAAATCTGAGTGATCCATTATCAGATTTTCAATGGTATGGATAACTGAAGAGTTCAATGGTGGAATAGATCCAAGTATGTCTATTAAAGTGCGAAGATTTGCTATTTTAATATAAAAATGAGCACTGATTATATATACATATGTGGGAGATGATGATCCAAACCAACTGATGAGTGCTGGTTCAACCCAAATTATTATATTGGAGATCATTCATCATTTTCAGTGTGTGGTCATGTGTATTGACTGTATGATATCGAGTGGATGGCTGAAGCAAGCTTGAAAGTCTGTATTCAAATCCTCTATAATAATAATTGTTATAACTGATTTTCTAATTTGAAATAATCATCCAAAATTTTGGTCAAATTAATAAGGGAAATATACCACATTAACATTTATATCACGTAAGTGACAAGCAAGCACACCCAATTTAAATATATGTTCAATATATGTGCTATTGTTTTACAGCTGTTATGATTATTTTTCAGGTGTAAGGATTTGAGTAGTGATATATAGATTTAATTCACAACTCATGAATACAATTTTTAATCATATTAATTTATTTATTATTTTTTCTGGTAAAATACATAAAATAATATTTCAGATCAAGAAAATATTTATTTAAAAGCTTAAGATATATCAAAGGATAGCTAGAATTTTATTTACATCAGATATCTATTTGTTAAAACAGTAATGTGATGTGATGTGATGTATTGTGGCTTCTCCTTAAACGAAGTCAAGAATATCTCTGCAATTATTCCCAGATAAACCTGTTAACAACTTTATTTTCCATTCCCCACTCTAAATTTTCCCCATATTCTGCTCCATCTCATTTCCACAACATAATCTTTGTCAACTCTATAACCTTTATATCTAAATCCCCTTTATCTTTCCTTCCCAAACCCACATAAAAACCAATAATTCACTTTCTATACCTAATCACCTTTTCATATTTATTCTTCCATAACTTCATTATATGCACCCTTTCTGTTTTCAAGCATTTACATTCAATTAACAAATGCCTAATATTTTCTATTCCTTCTTGTACATAATTTACAACAATAAATCACCCATTTTTTTCCATTTACATGTATATTCTCTTGTAGCTAAAGATCCCTGATTCGAGCCTTAAATAATAAACTTACTTTCCTTACTATTATCATATGTTAACTCACACCGGCTATTCTGTTTATTTCTACATATATTTAAACCCTTTTTATACTCCATACTATTTCTCCCATCTCTTTAACTCCTATTCTTTATTAATAAATCTATTCTTTTATCCCATTCCTTACTACTACAACACTCAACAATTCTGCTAAACACAATCATCCCATCTTTTGTACAAATATAAACTGGTATAAATTCTTTATCCAAATCTTTGTGATACTACGATTACCTCACACCATCTTGTTACACCTCGCCCTTTACTCATAACCCAATTAACATACTATTTTGCTATTCTTTTATTATCCATAAACTGCAATCTACCAAACATTTTCATTTTTACTTTATGCATCTCTCATATGAAAACTTCGACCATCCCATTTCTCCTTGAATTGCCTCTCTTGCTGGCCATACATCTATATCCAATGCATGTCTTCCTACTTCCCTTTGAATTTGCTTTCTAAGTAATTTAATACCTCTTTACTAACATATCATGCATCATTACCATATGTTAACCCTGCTACTACAACTCCTTTCCATATAATTCTAACAAAATCTGTATATTTATTATTCATGAAAAATACTGTTAATTTCTTTATCAATCCCCTTCTTTCTTTTCTTCATTTATCAATTTTTCTCTCATTCATCCAAGCAATTTTTCTTATTACTCAAAGATGATTCTCAAATAACTATATCTATTCACCACACTTAACTTAATATCTCCCAATAAAAATTCTATATCTTCTCTTTCCCCAGTATTAACAATCATTATATTTGATTTTTCTTCATACAGCAGTGCCACCCAGTGCAAACTTTGGCGTCATTGGATGCCAGAAGGTTTGTGCATAAAATCCCTATCTAGTGCCCACTTGGCCAATATCCTGAGACTAGGCACTAGATGGGGATTTTAATGTCCCAAACTTTCTTGCTCCCACTGATTACTAATGCTTGCACTGTGTGGCCTAACTATGATGAGTTATATTTTAACAACCTGTGTAACTGTAGGAAATGGTAATCATGTATATGTATTTGTTGTTCGTGTTTTTTTCTGTTAATCATTAATTATGTTTGTATTATGTTATATTTATATATGTTTTGTAATAAATTCATATCACTTTCGTTTACTAGAGGTTCTCACTCTCAAACATTTATTTATTTTATTTGGGGTTTTTTATAAATATCTAGGTGAGTTTATAGAACAATTTCATTATGCCCTCCTTTTATTATTACAAACATAAGAATTGAAGATTTATATCATGGTCTATATTTTTAGTGTGCTCGTCATAACATAAAACAATAATATAACAAGAACAGAGAGATTAGCACAGTGTGTGGTATATTGCTAAATATATAATTAAAATATATAATTAAGTTTAAACAATTGAGGATAAAATCCTTATAAATCATAAATACAAACAACACAAGATTATTTTTACATTTTTTATTAAATAAAAAAAAATGCATAAGAACATATATTTTTTTAATAAATAACAAGTATCTACAGATACCAAAACTTAATACAGTTTTTTTAAAAAATAAAAAAAAATCTTATTTAGAAAGAAAATACTATTAAAAGTGTAAATAAATTATTTTAATAAGATTTTAGCTTCTCATGGTACAAAGCTCAGGGGTATCCAAATATAGCCGAGTATCAGTTAGTGTTGAATCAAGAACCAGTTGACTCTAGAATAGAAATAGTTTATATTACGTTTAATGCAAAATATCCTGTGGCTGCCGGCGAGTTGAAGATCTAACGGATTACTTTTCAGTGAAATAAGTTCAGTCCAGATTTGTAAATACTCTGCGCCAAAGGAATCTAAACCAAATCTTAAGCGCTGTAAGAAAATATTCTTAATACTTGAAAGCCTAACTTTTAAGTTCCATGAAGAACAAAGTTTAGCAATTGAATCATTGTTCAATATCAAAAAATTAGAGGAACTCCAAGTGAACAAAACTTAATAATTCCTCTAAAACCATATTTTGCATGACAATAATGATAGTATAAATTGGGGTTTAATCATTCAATCCCAGTGTGTAAATAAATGTCCTAATATCGAGAAATGTCCATATCTGATGTTCAAATCTATAGTATATGGTAAAGGATTAAATCCTTTAATGTCAAAATCGGTAAAAGTGTCACAGTTCAGCACAAATAATAGTAAATTATTTGTCTTTTCATATAATATTTCATCAGTCACATGCTTATATTGTTGTGAAATGCAGATGACTTCTAGATGTACTTCTTCTTACTTGTCTATGTTAAATCTTATTTAGTGCTGAATTACAATGGTCTCAAGCGGAGCTACGATGCCAAATCAAAACTCAGCTCAGATGCAGAAAGTAAAACTGAATCATGTCCAAAAAATGTATCTACCTTACGAAAACGCCGCCGTTTACC